>ML685776.1:5127209-5272876 GCA_007922175.1 Pelusios castaneus | reverse complement strand
TGTGTGTGTGTGTGTGTGTGTGTGTGTGTGTGTGTGTGTGTGTGTGTCGGGGGGGGAGTGGCGGAGGGGGGGGGAATCTCAGGATGCCACAGGAAAACTGTGCAGAGGGCATGACCTGGGAAGAGAAGGTGTGACTAGGGTATCTGTAGAAGAGATGACCTGGGAAGATGACCTGAGAAGAGAAGGTGTGATTAGGGTATCTGTAGGCCCTGGATCCCTAACTGCCAGGAATGGCTCCAGTTACCGTCATGGGAAACTGGTGTACAGTAAAGCAGCCTTGAGGATGTTCTAATTAAATACAGGAGACAACCGTAGGATTGAGGAACACAAAGGTGTCTTAAAGCCACTGACACACATGAGCTACACCTCAGAAGAGGACCTCAGCTTTTTTGTCTTTGATCTTCCAAAAATTAGCTAGAGCTGGAATATGTTCCACTTTGGTTTGGGATTATTGGATCAGGTTACTGCTACATTCTTTTCCACAGAGACTAACATTTTTATCAAAATTGGAGTTGAGATTTAGCAAGGACGCTAGAAACTAGACTCCGCAGGAGAATATTATATAAGATTATACTGACATGAATTGTCTCAACCAATCACTTTTCTGGGATTCTATAAAAATACTGATTCAGCTTCTCTGAATAATGTAATTTTGTCCACTTTGACTGGATGTCTGATCTGCTTATCATTGTTGGACCATTCCTGAATACCCAGACAGTTATGTGTGTTATAGCACTCTGGCTGACATTCATTATTTCCCAGAGTGCAGAGGTTGGTGTTATTGTTTTATGGTTAGTTATCTATAACCATACTATGACTGCATAAATCTCTCTGCTTTGGTCAATTACTATAATCCCCGTGCTTTGATTGGTTCCTACACTCTGAATTTTTAAATTGTTTAACAACAATAAAGAAGCTGCCTCAGTTTCCCACGGTCTACAGTTGAGGCAGCTAAACAACATTTACCTGAAAAATAAATCAGTTAAATACCAAAACACTTTATTCAGCCCTAGATACAGAAATTATTTCCTTAAAGAGGAAGCATTGCCAAAGTTCTCATTATACCAACCAATCAGACAGCAGCCTCTTAAAATGACTGAGACAATTAAATCAGTGAGTACCAATGCTTTTTTTGTAAAAGAAAAGGTGCCAGTATTCGGCCAGGGACCTCCGGTGGCAGTAGCAGGAGCCAGTGCCACATCGCTGTGAAATAAAGGGGCCGGTACTCAATACCATCACACACAAAAAAACCTGGTGAGTACTACTGCACATGTGACAAGGATTGCTTTGCTCTCTAGCAGTTGTAAATTCTCAGAAATATTTGTAAGAGAATATATGAAATGTAAGTAGCCTCTTGTGTTTGAGAGGCCAATTAGCTGTGCTAAATATACTAACATACTTGGTCTTTTAGTAGCTAATTCAACAAGGAGCTGAGCGCCCTTTATTAATTATATTACGAGACAGAAGGGTGCTCAGTACCTCTCACGAGGTGACTTCCACTTTTAGGATTCTGTCTTCAGCATGAGGCTTAGAGGACTTGACAGTACTGAATACAGAAGCTGTGTCAATAGCATTAGTGGAAGAGCCAATTTACTAGTGAATTTATGTATAAATTTTGGCTGCATGGTAAATGAAAAGAAAGGATGGAGTAGTTATGGTCAGAGTTTGTTTTATTCCAATTTTACACACACCCCATTCTGTTTCATCACAGCAATTGGAAATTATAAGAGACAGGGAAGAAGCTGCCTGTAAATATTTTTAAACTAAGAAATGTAAGTAATTTCATAGCTTGAATTTGCCACCAAATTAGTATCGTCAGCAGAAATGGGGTGAGAGTCTTCATTTCTTTGCCAGTCACGGTATGGCACTGATTCATCGATGTCCCAAAATATTTAAGAGAAGAGAGGATCTTCTTTAGGTGACTCTTCATCCACTAAGATAAGCACTGAATCAAATGACTAAAAAAATGTATGGTCCCCATGGACTCTAAAAGGAATGTGCAGGAGTGGAAGCATCTTTCCACTCAGATTAGATCACACGATACAGGTCCTCAGCTACATGCCACCAAAGGATGGCAGGAAAATGATTTCAAATTAGCTTTACTAAAGCAAGAATGTCAATGACGTCAAAAAAAGCCAACTTGCAATATATTTCATCAGGTTCATACCACAACTTAATGAAAATTGTAGAAGAAACATGCCAAAGTGGTTTCTATTAACCCTAGAAAAATCTCTGCTTGCATCAGTTAGATCTGATGGATTTATTGATGATAGCCAAATTGATAAGATCAATGAAATGGTTAAAGGTATTAAGAAAATCTGGATATAGAAAAATGTTTTCAGAAGTGGAATAGTCTGGTATGTATAGTGCATCAAATCTGCTAAAAGCAGAAAACAAACATAGAAACAGCCATTCTGGGTCAGCCCAACGGTTCCTCTAGCTCAGTATTCTATCTTCCAACAGTGGCCAATGCCAGGTGCTTCAAAGGGAATGAACAAAACTGTGCAGTTACCAAATCTTTCCCCCATCATCCAGTCCTAGTGTTTGGAAGTCAGAGGCTTAGAGATACCTAGAGCATGGGGTTGCATGCCTGACCATCTTGGCTAATAGCCATTGATGGACCTATCCTCCATGAACTTATCTAATTATTTTTTTTTTAATTATAGCTATAATTTTGGCCTTTATAACATCTCTGGCAATGAATTCTGCAGATGTTGCTCATCCTACTGACTATAAACTGGTTCTCGAAAAGTTGATTTAGTTACTGATTGAGCCTCTGTGGATTTTAGATAATGATGAATGATGTCAAACTAAAATATTGGGGAAATTAATCATTATGTGTGATCATGCGCATGCATAAGAATGATGTTTTATAAATACATGAGAAGCAAGAGAAAGATGAAGAAAAATGTAGAATTCTGAGGTGTTCAATGCCTGTTTTGATTGAAATGATAATGTTGACAAGATATTCAACACAATTAACATTAACAACAAGGAAGAAGGAACATAAGGAACAGGGAAAAAATGTTAAACAGTATTTAGATAAGTTAGATGTATTCAGCAAGGCAGGCCTGATGAAATTCATCCAAAGGTACTTATGGAACTAGCTGAAGCAATCTTTGAACCATTAGTGATTATATTTGAGAATTCTTGGAGGCTGGGTCTCTAATTAAAAAGAGAGTGAAAAAGAGAACCCAGAAAATTATAGAGCAGTCACTCTGACTTTGAGGCCTGGAAAGATACTGGAACAAATTATTAAACAATCAGTTTGTAAGCACCTAGAGGATAAAGGGGTTATAAGGAATAGCCTACATGGATCTATCAAGAATAAATCAAACCAAATCAACCTAATTTCCTTCTGTGGCAGGATTACTGATGAGAAGAAACTGCAGATGTAATCAGTGTTCCCTCTAAGCTGCGCGGGTGCGCAGCCGTGCAGCAGCCATCACACCCCCTGCGCAGCAGTGAGGGACCCCCATGCAGCCCGGCAGCCCCCGCTGCTCCCTCCAACCACCGGGGCAGCGGCTCTGCCGCGGCACACCCGGCCTGTGCCCGGCCTCTGGGCTGGCCCTCCCCGCCTCCAGGGTGAGACAGGCAGGTTCAGGCTAGGGTCAGGAGCACGGGCCTGCCTGCCCCACGTGGCCAGGGCAGCGGGGTGGCTGCGGCCGCGGCGGGCTCCTGGGCTCCTACCCGCCGACCGCCTCGACTTCCCGGCCTGGGGCCGGGGCCGGGATCAGCCTCCGGGGCTGGGGTCTGCTCCGCCCCACCGGCGCCTTCCCAGGACCGCGGTAGGGTCCTCCCCCGCCAGCGGCCTTGGCTTCTTTCTTTCTTTCTTTCTTTCTTTCTTTCTTTCTTTCTTTCTTTCTTTCTTTGCCTGCCTTCTTTTTTCTTTCTTCCTCCCTCTCTTTCTCTTCCTTCTTTCTCTTTTCCTTATTTGTCTTTCTTTCTTTCTTTCTTTCTTTCTTTCTTTCTTTTCCTGTTTCCTCTTCTTTCCTTCTTTCTCTCTTTCTTTACTTCCTTCCTTCCTTTTTCTTTCTTTCTTCCTCTCTTTCTCTTCTTTCTTTCTCTTTTCCTTATTTGTCTTCCTTTTTCTTTCCTTTTTTTTCTTTCTCTTCTTTCCTTCCTCTTTCTTCTTTCTCTTCCTTCTTTTTCTTTCTTTCTTTCCTCTTCCTTCCTTCCTCTTCCTGTTTCCTCTTCTTTCCTTCTTTCTCTCTTTCTTTGCTTCCTTCCTTTCTCTTCCTTCTCTTCTTTCCTTCCTCTTTCTTCTTTCTCTTCCTTCTTTTTTCTTTCTTTCTCTTCCTTTCTCTTCCTTCCTTCTTTCTCTCCCTTTCTCTCCCTTCCTTCTCTTTTTTCTTTCTCTCTTCCTTTTTCTTTCTTTCTTTCTCTCCTTTGCTTTCCTTTTTCTTTCCTTCTTTCTCTTCTTTGCCTTCCTTCCTTTTTCTTTCTTCCTCTCTTTCTCTTCCTTTCTCTTTTTTCCTTCTTTGTCTTCCTTTTTCTTTCCTTCTTTTTTCTTTCTTTCTCTTCTTTCCTTCCTCTTTCTTCTTTCTCTTCCTTCTTTCCTCTTCTTTCCTTCTCTGTTTCTTTTTCTCTTCCTTCCTTTTTCTCTCTCTCTTCCTTCCTTCTCTCTTTTTCTCTTCTTTTCTTCTTTTTTCCTTCCTTTTTTAAAAAATACTTAAAAAATTAATTTTAAATAAAAACCTTTCTAAAAATTAAATTTCAATTCAAAATTCATTCAAATTCAATTAAATACAATAAATTAATTCTATTTACAATTACTTTAACTTCAATTAATGCCTATAATTTCTGTCGTGTGAGTTTACACAAAAATTTTATTCAGAAAAAGTTTTGCACATGGCTTGAGAATTTTTCACACAAGCCGCCAAACCTTAGAGGGAACATTGGATGTGATACATCTTGATTTTTAATAAGACTTTGACACAGTCCCTCATGACATTTTCATGAGCAAACTACAGAAATGTGATCTAGATGAAATTACTGTAAAGTGGGTACACTACTGGGTGAAAAATCATACTCTTCTAGTAGTTATCAATTACTCACTTTCAGAGTTATCTATTGACGTTCCACAGCAGTCTGTCTTGGGTCCAGTACTAGTCAATATTTTCATTAATGAACTGGATAATGTAGTGGAGAGTATGTTTGTACATGACACCAGACTGGTAGGAGTTGCAAGCACTTTGGAAGACAGAATTAGAATTCAAAATGATCTTGAATAATTGGGGAATTGGTCTGAAATCAACAAATGGAATTCCATAAAAGTTCAAATTGCTATATTTGAGAAAGAAAAATCAGATGTACAAATACAAAATAACTGGCTGGGTGGTAGTACTACAGAAATGGATATGGGGATTATAAAAGATCATAAACTGGATATAAGGCAACAATGTGATGCAGTTCTGGAAATAAAAAACTAATATCATTCTGGAGTGTATTAAAAGGAGCGTTGCATGTAAGACGTGGGAGATAGTTGTCCTGTTCTATTTGGTACTAGTGAAGAAAACTGTGTCAGCTGGAATGTTGTGTCCAGTTCTAAGCACCACACTTCAGGAAAGATGTGGACAAATTAAAGAGAATACAGAGAAGAACAACAAAAGTGATGAAAGGTTTAGAAAACCTGACATAGGAGGAAAGATATTTAAAAGTGGGCATGTTTCTTCCTGGGGGTGGGGGGTGGAAGGGGGAGATTGGCAGGAGAACTGACAATAGTCTTCAAATATGTTAAGAACTGTTATAAAGATTAATTGTCCCCCATGTTCCCTGAAGGTAAGTCAAGAAATAATGGACTTAATCTACAACAAGGGAAACTTACATTAGATATTAGGAGAAAAAAAACTTTCTAGCTAAAAGGATAGTTAAGTTCTGACACAGGCTTTCAGGAAAGGCTATAGAATCCCCAGCACTGGAAGTTTTTAAGAGCACCTGTCAGGGATTAGGGTGACCAGACATCTCAATATTAGGGCCTTTGTCTTATTTAGGCAACCTATTACCTCCTCTCTCCCCATCCCAATTTTTCACACTTGCTATCTGGTCACCCTATCAGGTATGGTCTATTTTTTTTACATTAGTTATATATATATATGTATTAGTTATGTTGTTATTGTATTAGTTACATATACTACTTATATAATATGTTTATGTAATATTAGTTATATAATATACTTATCTATATTTAGTTACATTTGGTCCTTCCTCAGTGCAGAGGATTGGAGTAGATGATGTCTTGAGGTCCCTTCCAGCTCAGTTCTATGATTCTATGACTGCAGCATGCAAAAATTAACACAGAACTATTTTCACGCTTCTGGCAAGAGGGTCTATAAATCAACTGGAAGAAAGAAGTGATGATAATGTAGCTTATTACTTACCGTATATACTCGAGTATAAGCCGATCCGAATATAAGCCGAGGTACCTAATTTTACCTATGAAAACTGGAAAAAACTTATTGACTCGAGTATAAGCCTAGGGTGGGAAATGCAGCAGCTATTGGTAAGTTTCAATAATCAAGAAGAAGGAAGAGAAGAAAGAAGAAGGAAAGAAGAGAAAGAAAAAAAGGAAAGAAAAAGGAAGACAAAAGGAAGGAAGAGAAAAAGAAAGAGAAGGAAAGAAGAGGAAAGAAGGAAGAGAAAGAAGAAAGAGGAAGGAAAGAAGAGAAAGAAAGAAAAAAGAAGGAAAGAAAAAGGAAGACAAAGAAAGGAGAAAGAGAGGAAGAAAGAAAAAAGAAGGAAGGCAAAGAAGAGAAAGAAGGAAAGAAAAAGGAAAGCAAAGGAGAGAAAGAAGGAAAGAAAAAGGAAAGCAAAGGAGAGAAAGAAGGAGAGAAAGAAGGAAAGAAAAAGGAAGGGAGAAAGAAAAAAGAGAGAAGGAAGGAAGAGAAAGGGAGAGAAAGAAGGAGGAAGGAAGAGAAAGGAAGAGAAAGAAGGAAGAAAAAGAAGAAAAGAAGAAAGGGGAAGAGAAGGAAGAGAAAGGAAGGAAGCAAAGAAAGAGAAAGAAGGAAAGAAAGGGGGGGGGCAGCTGCAGACTGACAGCCGGGAGCAAGTATTGGATGTGAGGGGCACAGGAGACCTGGTAACTCTTCCCCCCTGTAAGCAGCATGTCCATGGGGCACAGCAACTGCCCCCACTCAGCACAGCTTGGGGTGCTGAGCCCCCCCGGCTGGGGGAAGGGAGGCACTGCAGGTAGTGGGGGCTGAGTTTAGGGGATGGGTATGGGGCACAAATGGAGGGCTGTGGGGGCAGGATGTGGCTGTGAGCCGGGGGGTGGCAGGATGGGGGAATGTGAGGGGGCAGTGCAGGGTGTGGGTGTTACGGTGTGGTGTGTAGATTGTGGAGGGTGAGGTGTGCGCTGGGTGCTGGGGTTAGGCGGGATGGGGATCCATAGGATGGGGTATGAGTGGGCGGGGGAGGGGTTGGTGTTATAGTGGGGTGTGGGGCCAGTGAGGGGTGCATTTGTCAATACCTTTTGCTCTGGCTGCTGGGTTGAGCTATGTTCCACCTCGAAGCAACCCTATCTCAGTGCTGGGGGGGGGTCCCTTTCTCCCTCTAGAGCATTCAGCAGCAGCACAGACGGGCGGCATGGGGCAGGCAGACCCACGCTCCTGACCCCAGCCTGAGCCTGCCTGTCCCACCATGAGGGCGGGGAGGGCCAGCCCAGAGCCGGGGCACAGGCCGGGTCTGCCGCAGCAAAGCCGCAGCCCCGGGGGTTGGCACTTTTCCCGTTACATCATCTCCAAGCGTCATACTAGCTACAGCTGAATTGGAAGGCAACTTACCGTATAGACCCGAGTATAAGCCAAGGGCGACTTTTCAGCACATTTTGGGTGCTGAAAAGGTCGGCTTATACTCGAGTGTATACGGTAAGTGACATGGCACTCACTAACTTTGATCTCAGTCAAAAGCAATATTGACATCATATCCAGGTCACAGATCAAAGAGTGTAAAATGCTAAAGCTGACAAGAACAAGGTGATCAAGCCTGATTTTGGAACAAGGATTTGTCATCAATACATACACTGAACTATGAGGCCAACTGAGTTACGTAACCTACAAGATATTTGCACCCTACTCAACTGCATCCCTAAGGGATAGATTATGATTTGATCTACACATCAGCACAGAAAAATGGCAACCTTGTGGTCCCTATGCAAACTACTTGAACTGTAGATTAAGGCACATAGGTTTAACTGAAGTAAATTGACTGATACAGGGTGATGAATATATTAAGACTTGGCTTCAATTTCTTGCTCTTGGACCAATGCAGCTGACCTAGCATGGTGGGAGAGGGTGGGTGGCTATTAGTAATTTTCTGTCAGATTGTTATAGCAGTAATTAACCCCATCCTCAAGCCCCATTGAGCAAGGCAGGTGCAAGGAGGGACTTTTGGCACCTCATCCACAATTCCTTCAGCAGAATATTCCTGGAACAGCACAGCTCCATACCACCCTGCTGACAGAATTCAGCCTAAGAATGCAAATCTTCTGACGCTATCTGTCGTATCATGAATTTTGCTCCAAAGCTGAACTAAAGAAGATGATCTTTTAAGTTCTTGTAAAACACACAGTCACTTCAAGAATCATAGAATAATAGGGATGGAAGGGACTTCACGAAATCATCTAGTCCAACCCTCTGCTAAAAAGCAGGACCACTCCCACTAAATCACCCCAGCCAGGGTTTTGTCTAACCGGGCCTTAAAAATCTCCAAAGATGGAGATTCTATCACCTCCCTAGATAGCCCATTCCAATGCTTCACCACCCTCCTAGTGAGAAAGTTTTTCCTAATATCCAACCTTGACCTCCCCAGCTGTAATTTGAAACCATTGCTCCTTGTTCTGTCCTCTGTTACCATCGAGAACAGCCTACCTCCCTCTTCTTTGGAGCACCCCTTCAAGAAGACAGTTACAATGCAGTTTTAATTAATCTCACAGGTATTTTGGCAGTGAACCATTGGAAGAAGTAGAATTTGCATTTATTACAACCTAAAGAATAGAGCTGGAAATGACTTTTTCATCCCGTGAAAAATTTCAAACTTATTTCCCATTTAAAATCAAAATTTCAAATTTTCACCAATTAATAATTTAAAAAAGAAATTGCGGTCAGGTCATTAATATGTTTCATTTTCTTTGCCTTTTTTATATGTTAACCTTTTTAGTATAAATTACTTAAAATTTCTAAACAGAATTGTATTGAACCAAAAACATACTCTCTGTTCTGAAAGTCTCAAAATGGGACATTTTGATAATTTCAATTTTCTTTCCCAAAACTTTCAAATAGAGAAATTCCCTGAAATCAACCCTTTCCTATGGATAGTATCACTTATAATGAATTGGCATTTTCCAATTTTAAAAAGTTTAGTTGGAAAAATCCCAACCAAGTCTATTAATAAAGTCCCAGAAAAAAATTGGTAAGCACTAAACATTTCTTAAATATAAGACATGGAAGGCTGGAGCTCTTCAATTTTGCTGTTTGGGTTCAATCTAATAGCCACAGAGAAGAGATTAACAGTGTAGATCCAAAAGTAAAAATATGTCCTTATTAAAGGAATTCATAGCAGAATTATTGCATATAGAGGGAAAAAAAACAAGTTTACTTTCCTAAGACAACAGAATTCTTGTTTTGGCATAAAATCCATACCTAAATTACTGGATTTTAAGATACTACTTTTTAGTATACCTTTTATTTCCATTTAAAATATTCTTTCCTTATTCCTTCCTTCAGGGGAACACAACAGAGAAAGTGAGACAGTCAGGAGAATCACAAACAACAACATAAATTCCGCAAGTATGCCATTTTTGCAAGAAATCTGAAAAGAGATTGAGCAGGAAAGAGAGAGGTGTATCCCAAAGGAACTAGGCTGAAATCTCTCCAGAGACACATTAAGATGAGCATGGATGCTCCCGGAAAAGCTCCAGAAAACCAGAAAATCTGTTTTAGGTTTTTAAACTCATATATTTTGCCTGGTGGGGGACAATCAAGATGTTTTTCTCTTATCACTGAATCTCAATGAATTGTACCAGCCTGATGTTCAATGACCATGGGTTTATCAAATTCCATGAAAGAATGATTGTTTTGGTAATACAACTTATTTCCATGGAAAAACATTCCAAAGTTTCCTTTCCCTTTGGATCATTTGGCAATTAACAGTTCTTGTCCAGATTTTAGAGAGTCCACCTGCTGATACCATTCACAGTAAACAAAATTATTCGTTATAATTGCCATGCACCACTGAAAGTCTTTATTCTTTATCCTTCAATTTAGATTGAGCGGGCAATTTAGGCAAATGCATAATAGGGAGTAAATATTAGCAATTCTTTCAAGCTAACCAGCACTTAAAGTTTACAGCTGTCCAAATTATACAACCTTTTGACTCATTTCTAATTAGCTACACATAATGACTCTTAATCCTGCTGTTCATTAACCCTGCCTTTAACTAAAAATGTATTTTGCTTTGATGAAATAGGATTGAATTCTTAGGTTCTTTTTAATCTTTATTCTAAAAAATCCTCTTTGAAAATTGAAAGTTTATAGCTATAAGGTATCTCTTTGCCCTTTCCTCTCCCATGTTTCTGAGCATAATAATGATATTACCTTGCTGAATTTTCCTTACTGAGAGAAACAGGAGGTTGGTTTTTGGTTGTTCACATTCCCATCTAAACTGCAAACTAAAATAGTTCCTCTCTTGCTGAAATCAATGACTATATAGTGCCTATTGCAAGCCTCAAAGCATTTTACAGAATTATAAGCTATACAGGAAGTGCTACATTTTCAAACATCTGCACCAAAAAACCCAGACTGGAGTTGGGCCAGCAACAGGGAAAAACAAATCAAAACAAAAAACAAAGCCCAGAACATCGTCTTAGAAGCATACAATGATAATTTCTGGTCATTAGAAATCACAAGATCTCAGTTTCATTTGAGTGACATGTTCCTCCAGTACACAGCCCCGGCCTTAATCCAGGACCACTCAGGCCATCTGATATCGATCTCTTCTTTAATTGTGGAAATCTATGCACAAACGATGGTACTGCAGGGATTCTTTTGATTAACAACAAAATAGCAGCACAACAATTATATAGCCTCTTTTGTATATAGAGCTTGAAATGTTTCAACTGCATGAGTCATCACAAATTCAGTTTCCAAATATGACTAATTTTGCAATTTCTCATGGAACAATTTCTGGAGTTAAGTATTTGCTATAATTTCAGATTTCATGCAAATGTTAGGTACTAATGTGTTTGTGGAATCTGTTATGACTACGAAAGACAAACATAATGTCCTTTAACGTGAATTTACTATCATATCTCAAATGCTGAAATTCTATAATACTGAGTTGAAAATCATTAGACCACAGTTACATTTCAACATGGAGTGCTATTTATTAAGTGATGCCTCACAGCATCTTCACTGTAAAGCCATTCATAGATCCACCATCCAGGTAGTATTTTAAAATGACGTTATTGTGGAGGAAAGTCACTAGGTATCACCTTGCATGATTTTTCAGAGGCTCTGAATATCAGTAGCTACCCCCTCACTACTATAAGAGTTGCTGGTGCTCAACACCAAAGCAAGCTACATTGTTTCTCCACAAACCAAAATTGCTTCATTTGAGATGATGGTTGAAAGTTGCTACTCCAACTGCTGACATGAAGTCAGAAAATGAAAAATGTCATCAGCTGGTTTAATGAAAGAGAGAGAGACAGCTGTACACCATTCATGTATTGGTAGTATCACTGCCCAGAATGCCTAACAATCTCCCTTAGCAGCCTCCTATGTGATTAGAGTAAGAAAGGTAGCAAAGGACAATCCCCACCCCATGTCATAGGTCAGAAGTCTACTAATGCAAAGTAAATTAAATAAAATACTCAATACTTGAGGTGTAATCTGCACTTAAACTTCGAAGACCAGTTGTGTAACCACATTATGTTGATGAGAAAGCGCTCTCCCACTGACATAATAAACCCACTTAAATGAGTAACAATAGCTATGTCAGTGGGGGACACTCACCCACCAACATAGCACAGTAAACAGAAGAGCTTACACTGGCAAAAATTACATCACTCGGGGTGTGTTTTTCACACCCCTGGGCAACAGAAGTTTTGCCAGTGTAAGTAGAGACAAGGACTTAGAATCAAAGTCTCTGCTAAATTATGCTAATTTGGGACAGAATACTGTCCACATCCTCTCATAACCTGGATAAACAGGTTGATTGTCACTAACACTCAACAGGCAACTAAGTACCCATGAAATGAGGCATCTGTCACAGACTTTACAGATGTGTTACTTAAGCTTCTTTTCCAGAATAGCAATTGCTGCGGATGCCATGTCACACAAAAGTAGAAATTACCTTTCAATCTATGATTAGACATATATCCCTAGTGGGTATATTGTTAAGTTGAATCTGGGGAGGGAGAAGGAAGAACAAATAAATGATGCTACTGCATAGATCAGTATTTCGGGTGTATTTTATTGGCATCCACTGTTCTCCCATCAAGTATGGATATAAATATTTACAGAAGCCCATATGACAGACAGAAATCTTTGCAGGACCTTGCAAGAGCAAAACAAGATTTTTACAAAGGGGATATTCCTCTCCTATCCCTGAAATTACACTAGCCCACTATAGTGCTGTAATCAGCCTAAACCACACATTGACTCTTTGACATTGCATTTTGCCTAACTGTGTAGCTGTTTTCATTGTTTATCCTTTTAATGTATAATCATTGGTGATTTCCTGCTTTGTTTTGTTTTATTTTTTCAATTTGCTATTCGTGTTCTGCAAAGAACATTGTAAACATATTCATTAAAACAAGGTATATGGCAGATTTAGCTTGTGTTTTCATCCTCTGAATGGTCCTCCTTTTAGCTAGCTTTTATTGGGAATTGTTTCCCATATGAAATTGCTTCAATGATTACTGACAGGTGAGGCATATTTACTGTTAATGTTGATATTCTGTTTTGGTTTGGGAAGGAAAACCTTGTTAATTTTAATAGACAATTTCACGGAGTAGATTGCCATAATTCAGTGTAATTTACAAAGGGGTGCTAAAGCTAAAGGCAAAGTGCTTTGCTTTTTTACTTCTACTCATTAGAAGTACCTTTTATTGCAAGTCAGCATGAAGAAATGGACCAAACTTTTTTTTTAACTACACATTACAAACCAATTTGTTGATTGACCCTTTCCATTTTCTTTTGCAAACCCTGCCCCTGGCTCTGTGGAGTTCATATATTAACAGCAAAAATGGAGCTAGTAACAACTGCAGCAACTGGGGCAGCTGCTTTCATCCAAAGGGAAGAGGATACTTCATGAGGTAGAAGCCAAAAGAGATTGGAAATTGAATTGGGAGCAGCATTTGTCTTTTCCTCATTATGGACATTTTTCCTCTTATTCAGACATAAGAAGTATGCAGACTGCAGTTCTTAACATTTATTTAATAAATACTGTAATAAGTTTTTAACGTAAAAATGTAATTCATGATCTGGAGGATGAGGTCAGGAAGGAATTTTTTCTCTCATGTGTCATTTGGCAGAAGACTAGGCTGGGCTTCTGTTTCCTTTTCCCTTCCTCACAGCACGTTCAACCTACAATGGGTTAAGTAGGAACACATTTAGTACCTAACTGAGGCTATGTCTACACTTGTAATTTTAAGTCGACTTTAACTAAGTCGACTTAACTAAGTTGACTTAGTGTGTCTACACTTAAAATTAAAGTCGACTTTGGAGGGAACTTACAAAGTCGACCTAGATTGTCCACACTGGACACCTAGGTCGACTTCATGGGGCTAGAGGGACCTAGGGTAGGTCCACTGGGGCAGAGGGGGCACCCCTTGCCCACTGCCAGGGGGCTCAGCCTTTGCCCCATTGTACCTATGTACAATGGGGCAAAGGGGGTCAGGGACCCTGGCAGGGCATAGGGGCAGGGTGGGCAGAGCTCTGCCCTGCCCTGTGGGGGGCATGCCAGGCTCCCCCTGTGCCCCCCCCCAGCAGGGAGGGCACTGGCTTAAGTCGACTCTAGGGAGTTGACTTAAGCATTAAGTTGAATTAAAATGAGGTGTAATAAAGTCGACTTTAATTTTATTAAGTCGACTTTATTTTCCTTAAGTTGACTTAAGGAAAGTGTAGTGTAGACGCAGGGTAAATTAAGTTGACTTAAGCAAGCTTAAGTCAACTTAATTTACAAGTGTAGATGCAGCCTGAGGTAATAAGGTGGAATTGTTTATTCATTGCAACTTGCAGCTGGTTTACAGTGTGGTTACAAGAATAAAATAAATGGTTCCCAGAGGTAACAATGTTGGGATTTTGATGATGGGCCTTGGGTTCAAGAGATACAGTAAAGCTTTGTGGTCCTCATGGGCTGAGGTCCCAATGCTGCTGTTCTTTTTCCCTCATGGAGGGGCAGGTGCTACGACTAAAGGAGAGCTGAGACATGCGGGGTTCACTGAGGCACTATCCTGCATTATATTTCTTGTGGTAAGGAGCTCTGTAATCCCTCCACTGGAACCAATTAAATTCCCATTGTAGGGTAGTATGGCTGACAAGTGGGAAGTGCTCATCTCTCTGATAAAGTTTAATAAAAGTTGCACCCTTCTACTTACTTCCATACATCTGTCTGTCCTCATTTTGCCCCTGTGTTCACATCAAGGGTCTTCCTGCCAGACCTTCTCAGTCTAGTGGGAAAAAAACAAACACACACTGTGAAGGGCATAGAAGCTGCTATCTAAGGGTTCATCTGCACTTACAAATTAAGTCGATTTAAGGAGGCTTAAGTCCACTTAAACCACTCCATGTCCACACTGCGCTTTCATTAAGTCGACTTAAGGAAAAGTTAAGTTGACTTAACACCTCGTTTTACATCGACTTACTGCTTAAGTCGACCTTATTAAGTCAACTTAAGCCAGTGTGGATGCGGAGTAGCCCTAAGTCAACTTCCATGGCCTCCAGACCTCCTTCCCAGGGTTCCTGGCACAGGAAGAGCCTGCCCTGGCCAACCACAGGGCAGGACACAGCCCTGTCCACCCTGCTCCTCAGAGCTGCCCAGGCCTGCTGTCAGCAAGCATTGCTGAGCGGAGCAGCCAGCGCCACAAGCGGGCCCCATCCTGGAGACACCAGGAAATCCTGGACCTGCTGGCCATTTGGGGGGAATGAGACAGTGAACTTCCTGTTGTGTGGCAGCCACCGCAACCGGGAGGTATATGCCTCCATCTCCTAGGCCCTGGCTGACAAGGACCACCCCTGGGAAACCCAGCAGATCCGGGTGAAAATCAAAAACCTCCCACAGAGCTACCAAAAAGCCCAGGAGGATACAGTCCGGACAGGGGCAGGGGCATCCCCCTCCCCCCACCCCACCAGCTGCCAATACTACCAGCAGCTGGATGCCTTCCTGGGGCAGGAGAGTGACAGCCTCCCAGCCCACACCATTGACTCCACCGAGCTCCCCTCCCTTGATGATGACGAGAAGGAGGGCTTGGTGGACGAGACTGTGGTGCTGGAGGAAGGGGAAGTCAGCAGCAGGGCACCGCACCAGCCTCAGAGCCTGCCACCAGCCCGGAGCACATCCCTGCCCCGACAGTGGACACCACCACCAAGGAGGAGGAGCAGGTTCCCCCCGCCAAAGAAGATCCAGGTGAGGGGACACCTGCTGCACTTTCCAGTGAGTGCTCCCTCCCTCTCTTCTTACCTCCCTGTGGGCAGGGCTGGGCATGCCTGTAGGACAGGGACTGCAGGGGGACATGGCCCAGGGACAGGCAGGGTCAGGGGGGCGTGGAGGTTCTCCCACAGGAGCAGAGGGGCTGCGGGCTGTGTGGAGGGGGGAAAAGCCAGAGCCAAGTGGTACAGTGGCATGTCTGGAGATAGGGTGGGGGACGGTAGGTGGGAGCACCAAGGCCAGAGAGCATGCACCCGACACCATTAGCACATGGCCTCAGGAGAGACCCCTTGAAGCCGGGCTGCCTGCAGCTCACCACCGTGGGCACCGCACCCGACCTCGGCAGCAGAGAATGCTGGAATGTACCAAGGGGACAGGGATTAGGAAGCAGGGGGGTAGTCAGGGGACAGCAGCTGCTGTCAGGCTGCACACCGCACCAGCTAATGGGAGAACCCCTGTTCTTTGCTTCTCCCCAGCAGACCCTGCTCCCTTCCATGCACACTCCCAGGGGCTCACCAGCCCCAACCGGGAGGAAGAAGAAGAGGGCACCACACTTGTGGGATGAGCTTCTCGAGGGCCTGATCCCACACTTGTGGGATGAGCTTCTTGAGGGCCTGAGTGAGCGGACCGAGGCAGGCCTGACGGCTGGGCAAGAGCAGGAGGATGCCCACCAGAGGGTTGAGCAGGGGCAGCAGAGGGTTGAGCAGAGGCTGCTCGAGCGAATACTCAACCTTATGGAGCAGCAGACCCAGACCCTGGCGTGCCTGCAGGAGCGCCTGTTCCCTCAGGGCCCCACCCTGCGCCCCAGAAGCAGCCCCCTTCGCCGGTGGGCCAGAACATGGGTGGACATCTGCAGGCCCAGGACCCGCTTTCTGGAGGCTGCTAGCACTGGCCAACCCCCCCTCCCAGCTCCCCACAAACCCCCCAACACACGCAGCTCCCAACCCTCAGTATCCCTCCTCTGAATAAAAACCCTGTACACCATCATACGTTCTGTTGTGGTTTTTATTGGTTTGGGAACAGGGGAAAGATGAGTGTGGAGGAGGAAGGTAGGCATGGGCAGGTGATGGGGCCTGGTAGCAGGCCCATCCCTCAGTGCTCCTCGCTGTCAAAGTGGGCCCTCAGCGCATCCCGGATGAGCTGTGCTTGCCTCTGGACCCGCTGAGTCCGGGGAAGGGTGTCATCGGGCTGCTCATACTGTACAGCGAGCCAGTTGGACTCAGCCTCCCAGATGCGGGGGACCCTTTCCCCTTGCAGCTCGCAGAGGTTGTGCTGGCAACAGCATACACTGACAACCTCTGGGAGGTTGCTCTTGCCGAGCTGCAAGTGGGTCAGGAGGGTTCTCCAGCGGGCCTTGAGATGGCCGAAGGCACGCTTGACGACGCTGCAGCACCAGTTGAGCCTCCGATTGAAGAGGTCCCTGCTGGCATCAATACGGCCCATGTATGGCTTCATCAGCCAAGGGAGCAAGGGGTAGGCGGCATCCCCGAGTATCAAGACGGTCACCTGCACGTCCCCTATGGTGATGGCGTAGTCAGAGAAGAAGGTGCCCACCTGCAAGCGCCTGTACAGGGCAGAGTTGTGCAGGATGCGTGAGTCATGCGCCTTCCCCGGCCAGCCCATGTAGATATTCTGGAAGATCCCTCGGTGGTCCACAAGGGCCTGCAGGACCACCAAATAGTACCCCTGGCAGTTGACATAGTCCCTGGCATGGTGTTCTGGGGCTCGGATGGGTATGTGGGTAGTGTCCACAATGCCCCCAGAGTTGGGGAAGCTGAGTCCGGCGAGGAGTTCATGAAGGTTGCCCGAGGTGATGAGGCAGGCTAGCAGGACCTGGTTGACTGCCCTGCACATCTGCATGACGGTGGTCGCCACGGTGGCCTTCCTGATGCCAAACTGCTGGCCACGGAGCAGTAGGAGTTCAGGGTTGCCAGCTTCTATAAGGCAACAGCCACTCACTTTTCTATGGGCAGGGCAGGTCAAAGTCAAGTATCCATGCACTGCAGAACCAAGATGAGCTCTTGGACCAGCTCGAGGAAGGTTCTGCAGCCACTGGTCGTCGTCCCAGGTGGTCAGGATGATCCTACCAGTCACTGCTGGAGGCACATGCCCAGAGGCGACAAGGCACAGAGCGCACTTCGGTGAGCACGGCAGCTTGCTGGGGCAGCAAGGTGGGAGCAGGGGGGAGGGTTGTTGTCTGCCTATGCACTGGTGGGTTGCCAGACAGGACTGCTCCACAGCACAAGAAGCCTTACCAATAGCTGGCAGGTGTCGTGCAGCTGCCTGACAAATTGCTGGAGAAGAGACTGGTCCATTACCTGCTCAGGCTTCATGTTGCCAGGCACAATGGGGAAGGTGCTGAGCTCACTTCCTCTTCTAAAGGAGTGGCCGGAGGTGGGGGGACCTTCTCTGCTGCCATGCTGGCACACTTCCCACAATGCACCCCTCCAACCCTCTCCAAGTCGACTTAAGAGTCTAGTGTAAACTCTCTAAGTCGACTTAATAAGGTCAACTTAAAGTCAACTTAATAAAGTCGACTTAACTTTCTAAGTGTAGACATAGCCTAAGGCTTTTAAACTGTGCAGAAATTGAGTTCCATTCTAGCAAGCTTAATGGCTATGTCTACACTGGCAAATTAGTTCGAATTAAGGAAGACATGGCTACACTAGGCTTTAATTAGTTCGAATTAAGTGTTTCCTTAATTTGAACTAATAAATTTGAATATGCTATTGGAACTAAGGGTTAATTCGAACTAGTTAGTTCGAATTAACCAATGTGGCCATGTTAGTTCGAACTAACTGGCCCATTTAACTCAATGCAATTCGCTAATTCAAACTAAGCAAGTGCCATGAATGGCACTTATTTAGTTCGAACTAAATTTTTCTAGTTCGAATTAAGTTAATTCGAACTAACTAGTGTGCCCTTGTTGCCAAAAAGGCCAATGGCATATTAGGCTGCATCAGTAGGAGTATTGCCAACAGATCGAGGGATGTGATAATTCCCCTCTATTCGACACTGGTCGGGCCGCATCTGGAATACTGTGTCCCCACTACCGAAAGGATGTGGACAAATTAGAAAGAGTCCAGCGGAGGGCAACAAAAATGATTAGGGGGCTGGGGCACATGACTTATGAGGAGAGACTGAAGGAACTAGGCTTATTTAGTCTACAGAAGAGAAGACTGAGGGGAGATTTGATAGCAACCTTCAACTACTTGAAGGGGTGCTCCAAAGAAGAGGGAGGTAGGCTGTTCTCAATGGTATCAGAGGACAGAACAAGGAGCAATGGTTTCAAATTACAGCTGGGGAGGTCAAGGTTGGATATTAGGAAAAACTTTCTCACTAGGAGTTTGGTGAAGCATTGGAATGGGTTACCTAGGGAGGTGGTAGAATCTCCATCTTTGGAGCTTTCAAGGCCCGGTTAGACAAAACCCTGGCTGGGGTGATTTAGTGGGAGTGGTCCTGCTTTTTAGCAGGGGGTTGGACTAGATGACCTCGTGAGGTCCCTTCCATCCCTATTATTCTATGATTCTATGATTAACTAATTGGAACTAACTTTAGTAAGTGTAGACATAGCCAATGATTTATATATAGCAGCCAGTCTTTCATTTTACACAGCTCCTAAACTGTGTAACTCTGAGAGATATAATTTTCTCAGTCCCACAAAATGACTCCTGTTCCTGTAAGTTTTAGGAGTTGTACAGTGGGATAAAGCATCTAACACTGTGAGCTCCTATTCTTTGTAGAAATGTCACTCTACTGTGCTGTTAAGGAGCTCTTGATGGCAGCTGATGTCTCCTATTATCCGCCTGCTTCCCCCAGGAAAGTGCACCAGCTTATTTTGCCTCACAGTGACTCTAGAAGCCCCATAATTCCTCAGCCCTTGGTCCAAAAAGCCTGTCCTCCTGCAAAGCCCCTAAGCTTTCCAAACTTGCTATTTCTCTGCTATAATCCAAATTAATAATGAACATTTTATATATTCTCACTTTGATGTGAATTTTCAGAACGGTTTCAGTAAAACTGACGGTTTTGCATGGTTTTGCAAGCAGTCTGCATTGCCACATAAGACTATGACAGCTCCGTTGCATAACTTGGGAGGCCATGCCATATAATTTAGATCCAATGTCTTCTGTACTACCCAGAGCCTTGATGTTGTTTGATTAACATCCTGGGATCAGAATATTGTTAGCAGCCTAACAGCACAGACAAGATCCTGATGGATGAGATGCCATCAGGTAGGAAGTTAGCTGCTGCTAATGATTTACAAAAGTGGCCGCTCAGTCAATTATATGGAGAGTACACAGTTACTGATATTTTTAAATCAATGTCATTGCCCATAAACTGCTTCAATATATGCGACATGTCTTCGACCCCGGCTTCCTTTGACATGGGGCGCTGAAGGGTACACTTTCAGATTGCCAGGTGCTGATTTAGCTGCTTGACTGTCATTAAGTGAAGAGAAGTTAAACAGCTAAAAAGCAATGCTTTGAAAACTTACCCTAAAACATTCTTTATACAGCTATAGCTATTGAGATATCTGACAATGTACATCAGTCTGGAGCCACTATAACACTTTACATCCTTCACTTGCATGATTTGCTTGTTGACCATATATGATTTCAACACTTCAGTCCACACAGCTGACAGATGTGACAAAGTAGTCTCATTGAAGGTATTATAGACTTCAATTTTCCCCTTTCCCTCTTACGCAACATTAATTGTTACAATTCTACATTCCTTTAATATTTTAACATCTGCAGATGGCTTTTTCAATCTGACAAATGTCCAGTGCTTAGTGGAAGAAAATGTTTTCTTTGAAACATAGCAAGTTCCTTCTTGCTGGAAGATTTCAGGGAGCAGCTTTCAGTTTCAAAATGGCAAAATTAGAACCACAGCTGCTAGTGCTACCAAATATAAAGGGCCAATCACAGCAAAATCTTGCTTTTAAAAAAAATAGTTCCCAAGCGAAGATAATTCTCCAATAAAAGAGTTATCGGGCACCAGAAGGTTAGCAAATGTCCTGTTAAGTTGAATCTGGGGAGGGAGAAGGAAGAACAAATAAATGATTACTAGTGGATAGGTCAGTATTTCATTACAGAAAAAGAGAAAGTGGGAAAAATATTACTCGGGCCTGAAAATGCCTTATGAGCACTAGAATACAATGGGGGTAGAGTAGGGATACACTATTCAGGGAGAGGTTTCCTGGAGCTGTGTGGTTTTAAAAGGAAGTTCAACTCACTACTATTCTGTTGGGCACACCCGACCCTCTCTGCTGGTTGATTTTTGGCAAGCACAGGATTACAACATCACCACCTCCTTGTTTTGTTTGCAGAGTCTTGAACCCCTCAGTAAACTAGGAGAAAGCAGTCTCAAAATCACCTCAGTATAATCAATTCACCTGCTGGACTTTATAACAATCTACAAGAACTGATAAACAATTTAATAAAGTATTAACTGTTAGTCCTTTATAAACTGTTGAGAAATGAAAAAATAATATCAAAAACCACGTTTTTTTAGAACAGACAACCTTAAAACCAACACACTAAAAGGGCAAAACAAGTACAGAAGTAATTCAGATTGGTCAGGCTTCTTGCATGAGTCATTTTAAGCACGGATAATGCTTTTGTTTGCAAAAGGTTGGGGGACCACTGTACATGCTACACTGGCCAGCTGACCTTCGGCAAACAAATGCATTTTTCATTTAAAATGAATGAAACATTGTTTTGCTAATTTGGATTTCTCATTTAAAAGGAGTGCTTCAGTTTTGTCTCTTGCTTCCTGTTTCTCAACATATGAACTATGGTGTATCAGATGAGTATTGATTGGTGGTAAAGTCTTGGCTGGAGATACAACTTCAAAGGAAAATTAAATGCTTTAAAGAAGAATTGAAAGGAAATGCCAAATACAATCCTCTAGGGCAGACCCAATATTCAATCAGTAAACCAGGTAAGATTTGTCTTCTATATTATATTACATTGAAAAGTTACGTTAAAAATTTTTAAGATTGCATATTTAAGCACTCAGGCCAATTTTTTTTTAAACAGATGTTTAAATTTATACTCAGATTCCTACTCAGGTTCCTTAAAAAGCATCCAAATTTTCAAAACTGTTGTCCTTAAAAATGTATCATAATGGTTATAGACAAGGGAGATGTAAGAAGGTTACACACTGGCCACCTTAATTCTAGCTTTTCCGAACTTTTGAACACTTGACTTTTCAACCTTAGTAAAGTTCTTTTGAGAGAGAGAGAGAGAAAGAGAGAGAGAATGCAATTTTCTAGGTTTTTTAAGAACCCACCAGAAAAAAAAAAATCCAGATTTGGATATATGATGTCATATTGACTCCTACAGCATGATACAACTTCAGAACATTTAGATCCACCACACTGACACCTGAGCTAACAGAGAAACTAATAGTGGAGCAGCACTAGAGGGGATGGAAAACTTTGTCTTGTGGTTTCACAGGTAAATTACTAACAGCAGAGGAATGGGGAGATACAGGAATTTTGGTTTTTATTTCAGGCAGTGGAATAGACAGTGCTCTACTAAACACAGATTCTTCTGCTCATTTTCTTCTGTGTTGACACTCCTCTGCCCTCTCCCCTCTAGCCTGTCCCTTTCCTGCTCCTGTCTCTTCTCCATCCCCCGATGCATATCCCAGCCTCCACCTCTCAGGCTTTTCATCTCAGTCCCAGGCACCAATGCAGCTGAGCCACTATAGTGCTTCTGCTGAAAATGTTCCATGCAAATTACAGGCAAGGAGAGAGCTCTCCCACTGTCTTAATAACTCCTGCCTGTAATCTGTAGTGTAGAAATAGTCCCAGTCTCCTTGTCCAGCAGGTTCTAATTTAACTCTGTTCCAGTCCCAGGCTACCCACAAATTCCAGTCCCAGTTCCCCCTTTAACACAGAAACCCACTGGTACCAACTGAAAAAGGATTCAATGTTCTGTAACAGCAGTTCCTAATAGGTCTGACAAACTTATTACACCTTGTGCACCAGTTTCATGGCATCCATAAATGATGTTATGTGAAGCCTTTAAAAGAAGTTTGTGTCACACCTATCCTCGTAACTGTAGTGAGATGTTTATACAAATAGTTAAGGTGTTGTGTATATGTACTTAAAATAGGTTTTAAATCTGTTACCAGCAAAGAGCAAAACAAGCTTCTTACAGATAGGAGGTTTATACAGAGACTATCTGGGGAAGGAGAAATGACAGACGAGGAAGTAACTGGGCAGCGTGATTAAATTTATGAAAATGGGGTCCCAACCTGCCCTGGCTGAAGCAAAATGAAGGACTTTTGAGAGAGAGAGAGACTTCCTTAGACAGAAGGTTACCTTGTTACAGTTAATCTCCAGAATGCATGTTACGATTGTGTTTTCTATGTGACATTTCCATTTTCCATGCTCACTATCTCCTAAATCTTAATCGTTGATGATGATAAACTTACAGTTATTTTCACTATAAATATAACTCAGTGTGTTGGTGTTCTACAACAAGCCGATCCTGGGTTGAGTCATTCCAGCTGGTGTTTATTCTGTCTCTTTGGGGAAAGCTGACCTGGGTGCGTTCAGTGGAAAAGGGACTGGACAGTACAAGGGAATGCTTCAAAAGGAGTTAGGGATTGGGGTGCGCCTGCTGTTAATCTGTAGCAAAGAAGGTCTGGCATAAGCAGAAGAGCATTTCAATGGTTGAATGGCTGGCTGTACCAGTGCCTTGACACTCAGCTACCACAAGACAGACACCCACTCACTGAAAGAAGGAGGTTAACAAGGAGATTCACAGCTCCAGCACTCCAAGAACCATCACACTCTTCTCCTGGGTTTTCATTCAGTCTCTCTCTCTCCCACACCTGGCTTCCAGTCCCCAACACTACTTTCCTCATATTTCTTTCTCCCACTGATTCCCAGCCCCAGTCTGCCTCCCTTAGATTCTCATCCAGCCTCAGTGCTGCCTCCTCCCCATGCTCATTGTCCCAGTCTTTTTGTCCAGGCAGTCCCAGTTTTAGCCCCCATCCCACCTCCTGGCCAGATCTCTCTCTACCACCCCCACAACTTATTTCCCTTGCTCCACTGGTTCCCAGGCCTAGTATCCAAACAGTCTTTTTTTCCCCCCTTTCCCCCCCCCCCCCCCCCCCCCGTACTCCTGCCAGCCTGCAGTCCCACTCTCCCTGAGATTTCTAATCCCAATCTACTCTTCCCCCACCTAAGTGAAGCTCTTCTGCCCGCTTCATTCAAATCAGGCAGCTTCCTCCTTTACATTGCCTGGGTCCTGTAGTGGGGTATTGAGTGCACTGGAGAGACAGGCTCCCTGCTCTCAGTTTGAGTGACTAGCAGGGGAGTAAACCCACAACATCCCAGAGCTGATTTGGGAGGGAAAGTCCTGCTCAGTACTGGCTGAGCCTTGTCCAGCACAGCTGGAATCAGCTTGTCTGTTACAACTAAATTCCCTGAAATCTCTCCTGAACATGAGTAAGCTACAATTTTTCAAGGGCTCATTTGGACAAATTTGGGTGGATTTCCACAGAACAGGAAAAAGCATACCCCTGACACACAGGCCACCTCTCACTGACAAATTTCAAGGTCCAAAGAATGGGGACACTAGAGCTTCTCAAAGAAAGGGTGAAACTATTTTAATATACGCAAACGACAATATTTCAATTTAGCCTTATTCTGACCAAACCCTTAAAGCTGAAATATCCATTCCCCTCCTACTTCCTGAGAAAAAGGCAAAAAAAGAGAGAAAGAAACTTGAGGCTGACACCCAGCACAGAAAATTTCAAACCAAACAAATAAAGTTTGGCAAATTTATAAAGCAACAAAAACAGGGTCTTATAATAGAAAGTTTAGAGTAACCTTAGAATAGTTGGAGCTATAAGCCCAGCCTATAATAGATACCTATTATACTATGTATGGGGAAATTCATATTCAAAATGAATCCTTAATAAAATGTAACTTTGAATCAATATTTTGTTTCAGAAATATTTATTCATTCAACCCAAACAATCTTCCCCTCCCCCCCCCCCCCATTTTGGTGAGAAAACCAAACCAAAACAAAAAAAACAGTTTTCGTTCAAAATAAAACCTCTCCCCCCTCTTATTTTTCACTTAGGCCAGCAAACGGGGGGGTGGGGTGGGGGGGAATAATTTATTTGCTTAACTCTAATTATAGTTCCAGGAAATTTGCAGTTAAATTTAAATTTAAAGAAATCTAAATATATTAAGGTATGGAAAAGCACAGTTAAGGCACAGAAACAACCTTAATTAGTGACACTTTGGCAGAAAGAGAGAGAGAGAGAAGGAGTTACGATTAATAAATAATTGCCTTGGTAGTGTGAAGTTAGATTGGATTTTTAAAGATATTTTGGATTTTAAAAATTCCTCACGGTGTCACTTCGGGGGTCAATAGGTAGTTTTTTTAAAATGAAACATTTAGGACAAATGGTCATTTTTTGCTGTTACTTTTCATAAATGAAAGTCTGTTTGTCAGAAAAGTCAATGTATAACATCCATTATTATTTATTATTTGCGTTACTAGAGTGCCTAGGAGATCATTGTGTTAGGAATGATATAAACAGAACAAAAAGACAATCGCTGTCTCAAAGAGCTTACACTAAGTATAAAACAAGAGACAACAAATGGATTCAGGCACAGAAGAGAGTACGAGGAAAAACAGAGAATATTTCTAAGTAGCCAAGACAGACACAGGATGAGGAAGGGATAGAACTCACAAGCAGAGTGAAAAATATTTTGCCAGTCATGTTTGTTCCATGATTTTTTCCCCCCATTTTCATTTTGGTGGGTTTACTTAGGAGACGATCAGCTAATTGAGGGGGAAAAACAGGGAAGGGGCATTAGGAAGCTGGGGCAGTGGGAAGAGAGAAATTGGAATGAAGCTAGAGTGAAGATCCTGTGTTGAAACAAAATAGCCAATAAGCACAAGACAGAGAATATTCCACAGTTTTGACCAGAATACCCAGAGGTCCAAATGTCCCAGCTTTGGCTTCTTCTGTTCCTACCTGTTGGATCCTCTGCCTGCATCTTCTCAGCAGTTCTCCTAATGCTATATAGGCAGAGAGACCAAGAAAGCACCTGTATCCTAGAACCCCTAGAGTGAAAAAGTGGAGACTATTGTCTTTTAGGGAAACTGACAAAGAATTGCCCTCTTACAAATTGGCCCCCCTTTCTATCATTCTCAATAGGAACAAAGTCAAGCTTTCATCAAGGAGGAGGATGATCCCCTATGCTTGCAGAAGAGTACTGTGAGGAATAGGTATATAGCGAACAGTGCTGGCCATCTATGCTCAGGATAGACTATAGCCTCAGACCCATTGAGACAGATGCCTTTATTAAAATGGCCCTCTTAAGGCCCCATTGAGAGAAACGGCAATTCTCTGGAAAAGAGCTTTATTTTTCAGCTGGCTGCTTCTAAAGAAGAAACTTTCTGTTGTAAAGAATAACAGCAAAATAAATATTAATTCTCCCCAAAACTCATGAAGTCTATCTTGTGCACTTTTCTGTGAGTTTTAGCTGTGTAAGAAGTTAAAGGAAGCTGTGTAATTCAGTACTCAGATCATTTGGGATGAAAAAAGTCTGAATGCAATTTTTTAAAAAAATTAATTTAAAACAAACAAATGAACAGATGTACTTGTAAGATCTAAAGAAATGTGTTCAGTGTTACAAGAGCATATGCTGTAATTTTGGGAAGAATAAACTATATATATACAAAATAAATAAATATAATTATCTAAATGGTGAAGTCTCCATTTTAAGGGCAAAATGCAATTCAGCTTCATGGGGCTGTGGCTTCTGTTTCCATTTTATGTTAGTGTGACAAGTAAATAACCACTGCTTATTTATAGAACCAAATGGAAATTTTCCCACAGGTAAACATCCAAAAAACTTTGCCCACATGAATTGGACAATTACATATTGAAGCCAGTATTTGCATTTACAGTAGCTAAAGTATTTCTAGGGCACTTATCACATATGATTTCCATGCACATGAGAATTACCAATTTTCATAAAGAGGAATTACTTGCAAATTTTACATGAGCATTTGTGGGTAACTTTTTGAAATTTGGCCTACAGTATTGTTTTGTGCTGCTGCTGCAGAGACAGCTCATCCATTAACAAACACTCTTCTCAGAGTTGTACTGAGATCCTGGTATTATTTTTTTTTTAAAAAATAACAATCTACAGCGAATATGGGGGGGAAAAGTGTATTTGTACAATGAAAAATATATAAAATAAGCAGGAAAGGAATGATGACTGGGACGGTAGTTCCAAGGGCATTTTCAGCGCTGCTTTCATATAATTTAGCCTTTAATTCTTTTTTTGGGGGGGGGGAAGGGAGGGGAGTGGGGTTCGTCTTTTGTGTTGTGGGTTTGTTTGTTTGTTTGACTATTTACTCTTAAATTATCCATTGATTTAAACTATGTACCTCTGTGGTGAATTTGGCAAACTCAATTAATTAATTCACTATAACAAATTATAGCAGAATTTTTTAGAATAGCCATCTCTAATCTGCATATGTATTGAACATGAAACCCATGTCGTATGTTTCAAAGTGCATCAATTTTAAAATGAGAAATTTATACCCTTGAAAAATGCCATCTACTTATTGGTCAAATGAAGTATAGCCAGCCATATTGTAGATACTATTATATTGTTCTCTGAATAACCTCATTTGTGACCTAACGGATCAGTCTTTTCTTGGACTGAAAAATCATTCATGCTTTCTCTGACCTGAACTTTGTGCTGAACAGAGGCTCATAATCTCTTCTTGACAAATTCTCTAGTCACTATTGATCACATGGAACTGAAGAAGTCAAAGGCGAACCTTTTTGTTTAGAAATATAAATAGTGACAAATAACAGCAAAACAATATAACTTATTACGTGTCAAAATATGACTCATGAATAATGTCAACTAAACTATAGAGGAATAGCCTTGATGTTCTTTCTATAAACACAAAGCAAAAGGAAAGTGTTAGAATTGCATATACAGATCATGTAAATTTTTATTTATTATTATTTGCGTTATATTACACATTGTTGTAAGTAGTGTACAAAATCACAGAATAACATGGTTCTTGCTGTGAAGAGCTTATAAAAGTGTCCCAGAGGATCTCATAATTTGGAAGAAACAAAACTAACACGTCTAGAAACATTTCCAACCTCTCATTCAAGAAACACAATTGATTCTTAGACAATAATGGATAAATTGAATATCCTGCTTCTACCCTCTTTAATGACAGTGTATAAAATTATTCCATAGGGAAAAAAAAAACCCTTTCAAATCCTCCCATACACTTTTAACAGGAAAAAAGTGACTTTGTGCCCATTGAAGCCTAAATATAATGGAAAACATACTAATTTTTTCAGTCATTAGCAAATGCCCGAAGGTGAGTTTTTATGTAGTATTGGGATTTTTTTAGATCTTTGTGCCTCACTGAGTTCTATAATGCTGCTATTCTTGTAAATACTTTATTCTATAAAAGCAGAACCATTGCAACTGGACCCAGTCAATAGAATTCAAGAGAGCCCAAGAGACAAACAGATTATTCTATTATTTTTAATGTATGAGTAGCTCTATTACAAGAGAGAGAGCTAAAGAGTGGTGTCTCTGGCTTATGTTGGCAAACAACATTATAGACTGATTTAAAGAAGGGGCTGAGTTACAAAATTTGGATCTGAGTTGTGAACCCACATCAAAATTCAGCTGAGCTCAGGCTCAAGGTTTTGGCTTGGGTCCATCTTTAGTTTAAAAATAGACATAAAGGCCACAAACCAGCGCAAGGCAAACCTTCCACTGCGCCAATAAGAGATCAATAGCACAGTACAGATGAAGTAAACTCTTCTCTCACAAACAGCACTGTAAAAACTAGTTTAGCTCTCCATTTAATTTCAATGAAATAAGTGATCAAATTCATCACTGGTATAATTCCATCAATTTCAGTGGAGTTACACTACAAATGAATTTGGCCTGATACGCTTGAGAGTTACAGAATACTATTAGATACAGAGGACTCAAAGGAAACCTGTACCACTGCAGTTCATAAAAACAATATATATTTTATTTAAGTACTACATAAAACATCTTGAAGATGCTATGCTCCAAAAGATATATATCCTTATGTCATCATATTTGCAAAACTCTATTTTGAATAGGAGATATGCAGATGTTAATAAGAGGTCTATTATCCATCTAGTAACTGTGTAATCTGCAAGCATCTAAAAGGAAAGAAGGAAGCATGGATTATTATTGCCCGCTTATCAACATGGTAGAAAAAATACTTAACTAGGTGGAAAGAATCATTCCATTTGGCCAAACCCTTCAATGCTTCAACAGAAGGTGATTTAGAGAGAAAGATAAAATGTTCAAAGTAAACAGTTAAAAAGATCATTACTGCTATATTTATCTTCAAAATCAAGAGGAAAATGCTGAAGTAGATATTCTGAAAGCATAAAAACAAGGAGAACATCCTCAAGTGGATACATTGCAAAAATGTTTTTTTAAAAGAATTGTAATAATTGAATTCCAGTAAAAAGAGTGAAAATCAAAGCTCTTATTAAAAAGGCAAGATCATTCCAAAGCAGGGAGAAAAACCACAGTTCAGTTCTTAATGAGCTAGTTAAAAGAAACCCAGAACTGGAAAGCCCACTTTAAATAATTTAAGAAAACATGGGGAAAGGGAAAAAGTAACCATATAAAATTTTACAAGAAAATAAAAATTGCCCAAAAATAATCATTAAGGTCCAAACTAGCTATGTAAAGATGTGCTTAATTTTACACATATGAGTAAATCCATTAACTTCAATGGGTAAAGAGAACATGCCTACAATCAAGGCTTAGCGTTCAGAGAAAAAAGACATTTTTAAGAAAAATGGTAGGGAGGTTAATCGCTCACATAGGATATGTCTGCACTCGGAACTGGGGGTGATATTCCCACCTCAGATAGATGTACCCATGCTAGCTCTCATTGAGCTAGTGCGCTAAACATAGTAGTCTAGCTGCGGTAGCACTGGCAGCTGCGAGAGGTGGAATGACTAGGTTTGCTTTGGAAAAACCTGCTTGAGCCCCATACGTATGTACTCAGTATGGCTAGCCTGAGCCATCTCACTCCATTGCCTCAGAAACACTACTATTTTTAGCACACTTGCTGAAAGAGAGCTAGCCCAAGTATGTCCGCTTCTGTTGGGAATCATACCCCTAACTCCAAGCATAGTCACAGCCAGGGCCAGATTAACTGGCCTGGGGGTCCTGGGCTGCCCCCTGTCTGCCCCCCACTACAGAGCCCCCTACCTGCCACTCCCAACTGCAGTCACCCCTGTTTCTGAGGAGGCTGGGACCAGAGGGCACTCCCAAACCAGGCCCATTCTGGCCAGTCTGCCCAGAGAGGGTGGTGACCGGCTGGCGCATGGCATTGGGACCCTGGAGGGCCGCACCAGAGTGGTGGAGTGAGGCCATGCCATAAGCCTCCTGTCCTGTCCCCACGGACGGAGTGAACAGGGCTGGTGTGGCCCGCCTCGCCAGAAAAATATCACTCATCTTAGAGCTCCAAAATGGATTTGTTAGATAGGGACAGAAGAGCAGGTAAATTGGGCCAAGGCATCAGTTGGCTTAAGTATCTAAGGCTATGTACACACGATCAGATTAAAGCGCAACATGGCAATCGTGCTATAAAAAACACGTGACCTTTATTGCGGGATAGCGCATACACACGTCGCTCCTTGCAACGCAACAGAATTCCTTGCATTATTGCGGTTGAGCGCAATGACTTCTGGGCACCCATCCCATCGTTCCATTTTCCCAGAATCGGCGCTTGGAATCATGGGACGAAGGAAAGGAACGCAAAGCGCCATGAGTAAACTCTCAGTTTCCCATGTGCCTTGTGTTCCTCTTGCGTCTTCCTCGTTGCCAATAGCAACTCGCGCCTATTTTCAACAGTACAGTGACGCACAGCACCTCTTGCGAGCAATCACAACAGCGACAGCATGGATCCTGCTCTGATCTCCACTGTCGCCTTCAACATTCTGAATACATCTCGGCTGGTTGCTCAGTACGCAATGAGCTCCGAGTCAGACGAGGACACTGAGGAGCAGGGGCTGATCGATGCCATGCAGAGCAACAGCACCACGTTGCTCAGCTCCTTCACCAATCATCTGTACACGGTGCAATGCCGTTTCTGGTTGCGAGAGACGAGCACCAAGTGGTGGGATCGCATTGTTATGCAGCTGTGGGATGACGAGCAGTGGGTACAGAACTTTCGAATGCGGAAAGCAACCTTTCTGGAACTGTGTTCAGAGTTGGCCCCTGCCCTGCGACATAAAGACACCAACATGAGGTCAGCCCTAACCGTGGAGAAGCATGTAGAGATTGCTGTCTGGAAGATGGCGACTCCTGACTGCTACCAGTCGGTTGCAAACCAGTTTGGAGTCGGAATGTCCACCGTCGGATTAGCCCTCTCACAAGTCTGCCAAGCCATCAATCGCGTTCTGCTATGGAGGACGGTGACGTTGGGCAATGTTCGTGAGATTGTGGACGGCTTTGCTGCCATGGAATTCCCAAACCGCGGGGGAGCCATAGACGGCACACACATCCCAATTTTGGCTCCAGACCATCTCGCGACTGAGTACATCAACAGGAAGGACTACTTCTCCATGGTGCTGCAAGCACTCGTGGATCACAAGGGCCGTTTTACAGACATCAATGCTGGGTGGTCGGGAAAGGTGCATGATGCCCGCATTTTCAGAAACACTGGTCTGTACCAGAAGCTGCAAGGGGGTACCTTTTTCCCTGATCAAAAAATTACAGTGGGTGATGTGGAGATGCCCACAGTCATCCTCGGAGACCCAGCATACCCACTGATGCCATGGCTCATGAAGCCGTACACCAGTAACCTAGATTGCAGCAAGGAGCGGTTCAATTACAGATTGAGCCGCTGCAGAATGACTGTGGAGTGTGCCTTCGGCTGTTTAAAAGGGTGCTGGCGATGTTTGTATGGGAGGCTGGACTTGGCGGAGGACCACATCCCTGCTGTGATTGCGTCGTGTTGTGTCCTCCATAACATTTGTGAAAGTAGGGGAGAAAAGTTTTCCCCGGTGTGGGCTACAGAGGCACAGCGCCTCGAGGAAGCATATGAACAGCCAGCCACTCGGAGTATTAGGGTGGCCCAAGGAGAAGCTGCTCGCATAAGGGAGGCACTCAGGGAGCATTTCAATGATGCCCTCCCCTAGTTCACTTCCAGGACGCATCAGGTGCACCTTATGAGATTTTCAATCTGTACAAATAAACCCACTCTTCAAATTATTTGTTACTGTTTTTATTCAAACCTAAAAGGGGGGGGGGGTTACAGGTGGGTGTAGCTGCGGGTCTCTAAAACGTAGCTGGGGGGGGGACTGGATGTTGGAGTGTACCGGGGGGAAGGGTGGCCTTCAAAGAAATGCTTTGAAGGACTACGGGGAGTGGGAGGCAGACACGGCTGAACTGTCTGGAGTGGAGCCCGTACATTAATCGCCTGGGACTGCAAAGCAATCATGCTCTTGAACAGTTCTGTTTGCTCCTTCATGACGCTTATCAGTTCATCCCTGTGTTTCTGCCTCCTCTGTTGGGATTCCTCTCTCCAGGCTCGATTCTCCCTCGCGGATTCCTGTATTGCTTTCAGCAGCTCCTGAAACATATCCTTCCTGTTTCTTCAAGCACGCCGCCGAATGTTTCTCATTCGGTCAGCTGGGGTAGACACCGGCCTTGTGAAGGTCGAATCTAATAAAAAAATAACAATAAAGAAATTGTTAACACATAGCATAGATAACCAAATGTAACCTTCCAGTAGCACATTCCACTGGAAGGTACAGGGCAGTCAACATCCTATGCTTCGCTGAAGCGGACAAGGTACATCCTAATAGACAGCTTACAGCTAACATTCAGCACTGGGCACACAGATGGAACCCAATATCTCTCTCCTCAGAGTCCCCCTGCCAGCTAGAATACATATCCTACATGCCACCGGTTGCAAGCCAGGACCGTATGCTGCTGCACTGTGTGCTGCCATGGTTCCCAGGGCTGTGCTTTGCAACTGTCAAGGCAGAGTATCCGTCTTTGGGAGCGTAGACACAAACGCTCTCCCATCTAACCTGAGTATTAGGCTCTGGAGGTACATCGAGGAAACCTTTACTGACCTAAATGCATTATGATTATTTTACAATCACTGCTTGTGTTGATGCACTTTTAATGAATGAGAGTAAAGAGTGTGCACAGCGGGGACCAGCAAGCACCCCCACCCCGGACAACGATATTTTAAAAGGAGCCATAGCTGCACGAAAGAGAAACTTACCAGAACCCCCCTCTGTCACGTCAGAGGACACGCTGCAATTCAAGCCTTGGGTGGACGTCTCAGCGGGGGTGCAGAAGAGCTCCTGGCTACACGCTGTTGCGCTTTCCTCCGTGTCATCCTCCATCTCCTCCTCCTCCTCCTCGACAACGTCCTCATCCTGCTCGGATCTGGCATTCACTGGATGAGGAGGGCCGATGTGTCCACGGGACTCTTTGCAGTGGTTGTGGGGTCCCCACTGAGGATGGCTTCGATCTCCTTATAGTACCTGCATTTAGCAGGCGCTGATCCCGAACAGCGGTTTGCCTCCTTCGCTCGGTGATAGGTTATTCTTAGCTCCTTCACCTTTGATCTGCACTGCACAGTGTCTCTATCATGCCCTCTCTCTGACATGGCCCGAGAAATTATGTCAAATGTATCATAATTTCGCCTGCTGCCACGTAGCTGCGCCTGCACAGCGGACTCTCCCCAGATGCTGATCAGGTCCAGCACCTCTGCCGTGCTCCAAAGGGGTGTGCGTCTTCCACAACGGGCCGCCATTGCTACTGAAGATTGGAGCTGCACTCCACTCCACGAGGAAGAGAACAGCAAGTGAAACAGACGAGAAATTTGAAAATCCCGGGAATCAGATCAGGGCGGGGACAGTTTCGTCATGGCCACAGAGCGGTTGGGGGGAAGACCAGAGAGGATGACTTTGGAATGCTGGGACACTTCCGGAGGCCCATCATTGCGCTGTAAGCGTACACACTAGCGCAACGGCGCAACAGCTGTTCCGCGTTAGCTGTTACTACCCTTGTCGAGGTGGTTTTTGTATTGCGCTACAACAAGGCAGTTAACGCGCAACAGCCCTATTGCACTTGTGTACGCCGTTGTTGCTATCGCGCGGTAATGATTTTTAATGCACGATAAACTGATCGTGTGTACAAGGCCTAAGTCTTTTCTTGGGAGAAGGAGTTAGGCAAATACCAGCTCAAGCCAGATAGCCAGAAAAAGAGGAGGGTTGGTGCCCACATTATGTTTTAGCCCAGTGGTTAGAGTAGTCACCTGGGATGTGGAAACCCAGGTTTAATTTCCTTCCTGGGAAGAAAGGATTTGAACAGGAGAATCCTCTAACACAATGGTTCCCAACCTGTGGTGCACAGACCGCTGGTGGTGCACAAGGGTGCTGCAGATGGTCTGTGCGGGGAGGGGAGGTGGAAAATAATGTAATAATAATATAATCCCTTTGGATTAGTAAGAGTTATCTTTTTTCCACTGGTAGGCCTACTGCAGGTAAACATACTGTGACGAGTGCAATATGTTTATGAGTAAGCATAATATATTATTAGAAATAGCTGCATATTTAATAGCCCTTTATATATGTCAGCCATAGACTATGTTAAAAATATTTAAAATGGTTTGCTTACATGCTAGTCTGCAAAAGTTTTCACTGATGATGTAGTGGTCTGCATAAAGGAAAAGATTGGGAATCACTGTTCTAACCAGTGACTTATGGAGGGAACCCCATGGTATAGCTATCCCATCTCCCCAGTTGAAGTTTTTTTATATATATATAATTAAAGAGTCATCGGATCAGGGGAAATGGATGCTAGGTCTCTCACCTCCTAGGTAGATGCCCCAACCACTAGACTTAAGAGTCATTCTCTTACTTTCTGGCCCAGTGACTATGCTTTAGTCTACACTAGCTGCCGTTTTCGGCGGCAGTTGACGGGAGATATGCAAGGTACATAAAATACTTTGTGTATCTCCTGCCGACTTCTTAAACCATCACTACACACTAAGACTAAGCCAACCAGAAATGGTATCCGGTCAGCATAGTGTTAATGCAAATGGAACTGGTGTTACAGCTCTGGTTTGGTTTTCAATTGAGCGCATCTACAGAGACGCTTCAATTGAAAACTGAAGCTCGCGCTGATGGCGGTGACTTTGCCGCCGTCAGTATAGACTCACCCTATTAATCCACAATGGAACAGCTTCAACAGGAGAGACTGAGGGAGACCCACATCATAATATTACATATCTCAAGGGGCAGAACATTCCCGTGGGAGGTAGAAATTCTCTTTCTCAAGTAGAGAAGGGGAACTGAATCAGCACAGGCCAGATTTCGAATCGGACCTTCCTAGTAGACAGTCTGTAAGTACCCTTACCAGATTGGACCCCACCAACAAGACACATGCTTCTTTGTTTCCCTTCTCCAGATTAGTGGGGCTTAGGTGTGAAGGAAACTTCCAGATGCCTAGACTGAGGCACTAGTGTACATGTTTAGAGCAAGAAATATAGGTGCAAGGGGAATGTCTACCTTAGAAACTTACATACCAGATAAGTTTAGGTGACTACAGTGGTAGGTACAAGTGAGCAGGAATTTTGTGGACCACAGCAGACCCTAATATTGGGACATAGGCACCTAAATCTATGGTGGTTCTTTGTGGTTCTGGACCCAATTACTTTGAAATATTTTAGTGCTGTCAATCTGTTTTTGAAAATCCTCAGTGACAGGAAGGATGTAAAAATCCAGATAGATACACAAATAGGTTCTGAATAAGAACCTCACATTTTGGCTTGCGGTGTTAAAATTGTTTTGCTATACAATGATATAAGAGGTCCAGAAAAGGTCATGTATGTCATCAAAGATGATGTGCAGCATGTTGCAAGACTGCCCTCAACTTAGAGATGGCTGAAAAAATTTAGGGGAATAATTTTTGCATTGAAAAATGCTGTTTTATCAAAATATTTTCCAGGAATATTTTGACTTTGACAAGTTTAAATGGAATTTTTTTATACAATTTGAATTGAAATAGAGTATTTCATTTCAATGTTATTGTTTTGCTTCATTCCAAATGTAATCATTCTGTTTCATTTTGACTGTCTCATCTTGTTTTGACCTGATGTAGAAAAAATTCATTTCAGTTTAGGACCACTATGACTGGCTTGTCAGATATCTCCCTGCATCTCCTTTCATTAATGTGTGCACATTGCTTCAAACTGGTTGTTTACCCACATGATGCCACAGTGGGTGTGGGGACTCTCTGTTGGTGCTGGGAGCAGTTTTGGGTGAGACTGTGATTATGTGACTTCGATATTTGGCAAAAAGAGAGCAGTGATGGCCAAGTATTTCTGTTTCTCTCTCTCTCTCTCTAACCCCCACGTCTGCTGGGTACTGCTTTGAAGCAGACTGTATTGATTTCACCTCGCAAAGCCTACCTGACAGTTCTGAAAGGTAAAAAGATGCAGTGAAAGCAGTTCAGATTCAGCAGTTGTTTGAGTTCCAAACAAAAACAATCTCTTTCTGATGCTGCCTCCACTACAGATCATACTGCACCATCCCTTGCACAGATCCCATCTTAGAGCTCCATCGGTGAAATCAGAAGACCCCAGCACGAGGCTGCTCAAAAGTAGCATTCTTCTATGAAACAATTTACGGTGGGGAAAAGAGAAACCAACTTAAGGCTTGGGCTTCCTCAGTGACAAAGGTGTAGAAATTTAGAAGTTTTTTGAATTTTCAGTCAAATAAAAATCTGAAATGTTTACTTTTTTTCCCCATTCTTAATTGAAACAAATTTCAAAATGATAGTGTCATGGATCCACAGGTTCTGTGATACATCTCCCGCTTCTAAGCAGTCTTTTAGAGGAATTCCTTTAGCGTGCAAGACTCCCAAAGATCTCACTCTTCCTTCAGAGCAGGCCATTCAGCTTCTCCCTCTCCTAGACCAAGCTGCTGGGCTCTATCACTCCACACCATGAACTCTGCCTAGCAAGTCCAATTTAAACACATTTTGGTAGAGACTTGAAATGTTCTTCAGGGACTAAGGCATCTCAGTAAGTATATGCAGTGACATCAAGGAAGCATTTTCAAAACACAGTGGGATTCATTGGTCAACTACAACACAGCTTTGAGAATCCTAAGTTTACCATAGATAAATAAAGGTTAATTCATGGTCCAATCTGGTCAAATGAGTGCAATTTACCATCCAAGCTGTAGTGAACTCCATTTTCAGGTTGTCTCATATCCTGACTTCCTTAATCAGTCCCAGAAAAACAGCTAGCTTCCTCCACAACTAGAAGCCTACATTTACCCTCTCTCGTGGTCCTTTTTCATTCAAGGTGGGGTCTCTGATCAGCTTTCCTGCTAAGAACATTGATTCCTGAGTCACTGGAGTTTCCATTGTCTCCAAATACCCTTCTTGATCTGAACTGGACTGCTCTACTCACTGCAGGTTTGCCACTTCCTCCGGGCCATTCTGGGGAATAGTTCACAACGTCAGCATCCCTTCCCCATTCTTGCATGCCACCCTCCAGTTCTGTCTTTTTATCTCCTGCCCTGCTTCAGTGGCTGTAGCAGTCTCTTTGTAACTTAGCCATCCTGCCTGGTCACTGTCAAGGTTTCCCATTCTGCGTATAGTAAAAAGTCTTTCTCCCAGGCAGGTTGAGGCAGTTTTTCTATGCATTGCTGCGCTGGTGACAGTTCCCCAGTAGCTAGTTTGGGAAGTTGTTTCACCCTCTACCCCAGGTTCTGGTTTGGAACTCACTGGTTAGCAGTCAAGGTCTGTTCCACCCTGTTCCTTGCTGCATTTCCCTGAGCCCTTTCCTTACCTTCTGAATCTCTCTTCCTTCCTTGGGTCTGAGAGTTTCACTGTTCCCTCCTCCAAGGGAGAAACTACAGCTAACATGTCTCTATAGTCTCCAAATGTTCCTCCCTTTTCCCAGGGAGTGACTGCAGAGTTTCCCAGCAGCCCCTTCTGTTCCCAGCTTCCTGGTTTATATAATAAGCATTCCTCCATGCATGAGCTTTTTCTAATTAAGCCTTCCCTTACTGTCTTAATTCCACCTACTATGTCATCTAATAGGTCCTTCTCTCCTGCCTTGACCCTTTCAGGGCAAGTGTGGGGAGGTCACCCCATCACAGTCGGTTTCAACCAGTTTCTTAACGACTCTATTCATTCCACCCAAAGCAGGAGGTGATACTCATATTTAAATTTCTTAGTTAACCCTGAGAACAAACAATCTTTTTCTCCCACATGCAAATCATAGGAGGAAACAGAGGCACAGGCACACACAGGACTCATAAAAATATTACAAAAAATTCTCACTTTGTCATAGACTGAATTTCCCATGCAACAGAAATTCAGCTTTCCAGTCAACTCTACCTCAGTTCATTCACACTAACATAGTAGCTAATCTATCTGTTTAGGTTCTTGCTTGAACACTCTCAAGGGACTAATGCACCTCACTATAGAATCTGAGAACTTTCAATTTGCAGCATAATGTCTCAATTACCTCCTTTGGGAGAGTTTTCATAGTCCTTGCTGGTCCCAGTTCAGGAGAACACCTCAGCATATGTTTAATTTTACCATGTGAGCAATCCCATTAGATCAATATGACTGCTCATAAACTTATAGTTCAGTGTGTGTGCTTAAGTGCTTTCCTGGATTAAGACTATAGATAAGATTTTTTTTCTAATACCATGCCTACATTCTTCCTTCCTTGGCTTTAAGCCATTACTCCTTTTTCTAACATCTTCTGAGATTGATAAATTCCCTTCTTTAATTTATGTTGATATGTTGATCGTATTTATAGATGGTGAACATGGCCCCCTGAGTCTTATTTTTGTATATATTTGCTGCTTTGATGGACAGAGAAGAAGTGAGAAGCATCACACACTTTTCAGCTTAACCTTTAAAAGTAAAGCAATCAAGATTTAAGATGTCAGTTTTATTGGAAATGTCAACAGAGCATGGTCTCATGATTATTCGGAGTAATGGATACACCCATGTGTACATCTGCCTTGGGACATTAGGAGGTGTGAGGCTGATTCTGTTAATTAGACCAGCAGCAACTGCTCATATCCAAAAATAAAAAGATAGAATAAATATGAATATTTATTAAGCTGCCAGAGAACAGAGCGCAGTAAAATCAATACATTTTGCTTTGAAAAAAAGTAGCAAAATATGTAAATGAACAATAAAAATAACAATAATAGAAATTTGGATTAGGGCTAAATTTGCAATAGTATCATGACATTATTTTTATTAAATAATAATTCAGCAGAACCATTTGCAGACTCTTTAAGACAGGTGGAAATAGGGTGTTTGCTAAATCAAAACAGCAATTTTCCCTACAAAAATCAGACCAAAAAAAAGTCTGAATTCCACCTGGAATCCACTAGGATGCACTTGCAGGGGTGACAGATTTACCACCTTTGGAAAAGGTATAGAGTGCTTCAAGCCTAGCTAGTAGAGAACTGGATGGGTTCACGGCCACACCTCCACCATTTCATTCCTTGACCTCTTGCACACAATCACCGCAAAGGAATAAGCAATCCCCACTTGGATTCTGCCCAGCCTCTGATTAGGATCAACAGGGGTAGATATCTTCACACCCTTCTCCCATTCTTTGTGCGCATACACAGCAGCCAGCCACTATCTAGCCAAAAACAATCATGCTTTCATATGTTAAAAAAACAATGCCAGACAATAAACTCCTTGTTCCTCCTCTTTGTCACAAATTCCATTTTTGAATTTTACTCTAGCTCAGGAAGAGATTTCTTCATGTTCTCCTCAATAAGAATGGACTGACTGAAATATTCTCTAATGAGTCAACATCACATCCAAGGATCCCACCTTGTTTCCAGTAACCCATAACAAAACCTGCAATGATGTCAGTGGAAACAGGATCAAGTGTTAATACTCTTCATGCGTATCTGCCTACTGAAGGTATAATTGCTAACTAGTCTATTTCATCATTAAGAACTCTCAGAAGCGAAGCCGGTGGTCTAACTGTACAGGAAGGTGCTCACTTCAGGGACTTGGGTTCATACCTTCAAGTGGTCACTCGTTTATATGAGAGAAAGGTCTGAGCAGCACTCAGTCCTAGAGAGAAGAGTCTTAAATTGCTCTTTGACAGCCCTAACAGGGTGTGGTGGGGGATTGTCTCCATCCCTCCTCAACAATAAGCACAAGCACCATAAAATAACAATTTGGAGAGTAAATATGAAAAGTAATGTAGCCTCTTTATGTTTTTAAAGGAGTAAGAGAAGCTCTAGGGAACATTTAATAATATTCTATACAACATAGAATTATTCCCTGAATTGAATTTCACAAAATTAGATTTAATATATTCCTTGTTTTACTACAGGCATTTCTTTCAAAGCTACTCAAATTATCTAAATAGATCTATTCACAATTGTTATTGTAGTTCTATAACCTTTGGACTACTATTTCATCCTTCAAAGATGTTTTTCTCAGATAACAAAGATACTTATTTTATTCACTTTTGTTTTGTCATGTGGAACTATGGGTTACCTTAATGATAATTGAAACAAGTACATTTACATGAAGTTTGATTCACTGATCCATTTCAGTTTCAATTAAACTTGAGCCTATCACCTACTGTCTCTTAACTTCCCTTACTATCTTCCTCATTTTTATTTTTTTTCCCTATCAACAATCTCTATCCTTCTGCCCCACTGCAATACTTCACTTCTGCATTCAAGGATACCGTTTTTCATATTGTAAAGGAGCCTCACTTGACTCCAGTTCTCTCCTTATCCATTGCCCCACCTCACTTCTTCATTTACTTCCAGTTTCTTGGGAAGGGGATTTCTTGTAATGTTTCCAATCCCTTCACTTCCTCTCTTCGCTCTTCAATCTGCTCAAGTATGACTTCTGCACTCTCTACTCCCTTGAAATTCCTCTCATAAAAGTCATTATGTTGGGTTTCTGCATCTCTAACCTTTCCTGATTCTCTTTTCCTTCAGCAATACCTTCACTTATTCTTTTCCTCCTCCTCCTCCTCTGTTAGTGTTTCCCTATAACTGAATTTTGTATGGAAGGAAAAAAAAGAGAATGGACTCCTTAGGAGACTCCCCCTTCTCCCGTGATATTTCACCTTCTCTCAACTTAAAAAAAAAAACCAAGAAAAATACAAAACAAAACAAAAACCTTGTCAAAATTAACTCTTTCCTACAATTCATGCTTTCCATTTATTTTCATGGATGTCATACTGTTTCCTTTAGCTCAATGTAATGAAATCTGAAGCCAAAGTTTTCAAAATTAGATACCTAAGATTAGACTTCCCATATTCACAATTAAGTGTCTAAGTCTAAGCCCCTACTTGTTGTTGTTGTTGTTTTAAAGTATGGCTGGAACATCTCATGTTTCCTTCTAAAGAAATTCCTCTTTCCCATCTCCAGAGTCATGAACAGCTCTACTATCCCACCTGAAAGGAAAATGGACAATGACTGAACAGTTATCTGGATACGGCCTTCCAACAGTGAAGTCTGATACCTGAATCCAAGCAGATCCCAGTTTTCCTTTTGCAAAACTGAAGTCTAACCAGTGATGTTTTGCAAAACCAAAACCATTCTTGGGAATGAATCAAAAATACTTTCAAGGATTAGTTGGCAAACCTGACTCAGTGGTATCTTTCAAACTGAGGGTCATTTCTAGAGATCAAGGCATTGAAACCCATGTTTGATTTCCTGACCACATCTAAAATCTTCATATTTTTAGATGAGAAGTGGAAAGGACTGTGGATGTAAAAATGTGTGAAACTCAGTGAGTTGACCATAAAGAAATTTTACAACTACAGCAGATGAACATTTTTCATCAAAACGTTTTTTTATGAAAAAATGTTTTTTTGATGTGTAGTCCTCAAACCTCCTCCCATCCTCACATGGGTTGCGTCCTGTGTTCTTTATTGTGATGTTTGGTTACTTCATCCAAAAGGACTGCTTTCTGTGCATGGGACACAAGGGATGCTGTCTGGGGGAAATGACTAATACTACTATTCCTAACAGTGAGTATAACCTAGTACACAAAACCAAAATACAATAATACAAACCCCAACAAATGAAATGACATATCCAAAAACAACAATATAACGAAAAGGAGAGTTTACTGGAGAGAGGAAACAGAAACTCTAGTGGATGAAAGGGACAATGTTAACTAATAACTGCCAAGTAGTTCCAAAGGAGTAGTTGTGTTAGTCTACTTCAGCAAAACAAACAAGGAATCTAGTGGCACTTTTAAAGACTAACAGATGTATTTATCGCGTGAGCTTTCATGGGAGAAAATCCCACTTTGTCAGATGGTTGAAGATGGAGAAGTACAGATGAATGAGAGGAAAATAAATGTAGGGAAATGTAAGTGTAATAAATGCCAAAACATTAATAATACAGCATATTCCTTACCTCCAACATTCACAACTGTCCCCCACTCCCAGCTCCTCTGTCTTCTATCCAAGTGGACGGAGTGCATAAGATGAATTCAGAGATGGGTGTAGCAATACTGGATATATTTGGATATGGCATTTCATTTGTTGGGGTTTGTATTATTGTATTTTGTTTCTTGTGTCACCAGTCAATAAAAAAAAAGAACTGCTCCCCTCCCATGCCCTTCACATGAGTTTAATATTACCATGAAATACAATACAGATTACCACTGTCCAGTAACTATGTATTTTAATTCCAAAGGGGTAGCCGTGTTAGTCTATTGTAGAAAGACAACAGAGTCCTGTGGCACTTTTAAAGACTAACAGATTTATTTATCGCATGAGCTTTCGTGGGAGAAATAAATCTGTTAGTCTTTAAAAGTAGACGAAGTGGGATTTTCTCCCACGAAAGCTCATGCGATAAATAAATCTGTTAGTCTTTAAAAGTGCCACAGGACTCTGTTGTCTATGTATTTTAAGACAATAGTGTGAGTGGCTAAAAGAAGCTTGAGGGCCAAGCTGAAGATAAGAGGCACTGAAGTTTTAATTTTGACATATTTATTTCATTTTTCAGAATTTGTCATGCAAAATATCTGATTATGTTTCAACTTCTATTGAAAGATGATCAGTGAGTTCTTCCCCATTAAACATGATGAGGTGTGAAGCTGATTGTTGTTAGCTTCCTGCAGTGTGACAGTGGATTGTGATTCCAGAAACAAAACATTTTTTATCATCACTCTTCACATTTACAGTGATTTAAAATGTTGTTCATAACTAGAGCAGATGCTACTCTAAGCAGAAGTAAAATCAATGTGATCTAGTTAATCCTGATTATCACTCTGACACTCACAATGATTTGTGATTCCAGAGATTATAAAAACGGCAGAAAATAAACTCAACAAAAAGAATTTTGCTACAAGAGCTTTCTGTTATTGTACTCTTACTCTCCGGAACACCTCTGTAATGAGCCCTGGTGACATTATGAAGAGTATCTTTCACTCATCTTGCAAATGAACATTAAGCATACCTTGAAATCAATTTCAAGCTATTTTAAAAGATATTACAAATTATCTACCTGATGTTTTTATCCACCAAACATGGTATATATTACAGTTTGGAATATAACCTTTAAAATGAATCATCCATTATTTTTGGTAATCACTGAGCCCATATGTATGAGATGCAAGTTGTAGTTTATTTTAAGTGTGAAGCCTGACATACCGTTTTCAAGGCAAGACTATATGAATTATTCCTGCCCGCCTGTGATCAGACTTTTAAAACTACCTTTTTGACACCTTTATGGTATTAATAAGCATCTTTTATGTTTTTAATCAATGTTATTCATTAGATAAAGTTATATGATTCTGCTTATACCAAGCCTACAGGAATACGGGTAAGAGCTCAAGTCAGGCAGATGTCTTATAGTTACTGGAATGGAATGGAAACAACTATTAAATGTGAAATGCTGCTGCTGGAAAAACCAAAACACGGGGAAAAAGCTAACAATTGCACTCTCTTGTGGTCCAAAGCCTCATTCTATCGGCCAATTTGGTGATCATTGCTGAAGAGATGTATATTGTGTCAGCTCACAAAAGAATCCAAAAACATAGTAAGCAGAAATCTCAGTACACATGGAAGGTGAAAACAGAACACATGGAGCCTCAAAGAGCAGTAGCAGAACAATAAAAATAGGTAAGATAAGCATGTGTTGATTGGTAAATTCATAACAATTAACAAGCAATAAGAGGAATGGTGTTCAATAAGTAAAGAATAACAATTCCAAATGAAGAGTGGTGAAATAGGCCAGGGATGCATGGAATTAAAACCAATAATATTGACCATTTTGTACTTATAAAGGAATTTTCCTCGGGGCATATCTGTTGGGGCCTAGGAAGGTTTTGCCTTCCATATGAGTTCTTCTGAGATGAAGAAGTGAGACTATCCCACACAATCTATTTCCTGTGGTTGCAGAAACTGCCTGCTGGTGGATTTGGCTCACTTCTCTTTGTTTTTTGTTGCTTTGTTTTCTCATTTCTTCCCTCTTTCCTTACTACCTTTACTATGTGGATGTTTCTCTCTCTGGCAGCAACAGATATCTTCTGAAAGATGCCCTCCTTCCTCTGGTGATGGAAACCTTCAGAGGAAGTTCATATCCCATTTCCCAGGGTATAGATATACCTGTGAAACCCTTTGGCATCAAAATCTGAAGGCAAGTAAAACCCAGCTAGAAAGCAGTTTCCCAAAAGTGAGGTGCATTCTGGGACACATTTCTGGTAAACTGCACAATCCTAGACTAATATTACTGGGAGATTTGGGGAATAAAGAGCTAGGTCCACATTGCTGGCCCTCCAACTACAAATGTCACGATGGGGAAGAGAGCTTTCTCTTAAAGGCTGAGATAGGCAAGAGGCCACCAGGTCGCCCATGGAAGACAACTAAAAATAAAAACCTGCTCAGGGATAGCAGAAATGCTGTGGTGAATGGATTAATGAATCAAACTGGCTTTATTGGGGGAGGGTGGTTAGGTGGCAATATGAGAAAAACAGACAAACAAACAAAAACCCCCTAGCCTGGCTTCACAGCTATGTTAGCATGTGCTTTCCAAATTTTACAAATACACAGCCATTTTGTAGAAGAAATACCAGTCCCAACTATCTAAATCAGTGGTTTCCAACCTGTGGCCCAGGATCCAAAAGTTACCCACCCGGGTTTTCAAAATGGCCTGTGACTTCCCTGCTGTGGGCTACAGAAGGGAGTCACTGCCTAAGGACCTAGGCAGAGTGTGTTTACATAGGGCCACAAGAGAGGGGGGTGTTCCTTCTGCAGCCTGAACTACAGGATGGGAAATCAACGCTCCCCTCTCCGAGGATGTAGCAGGGAACACAGCAAAATGCTCTGCCTGGGTCCAAGCACTGGGATCCCTGCTCGAATCAGAGGGAGGGGAGCACTTATCTTCTGTCCCTCTGGATGCAGAAGGGAACCACTGCCTAGGGACTCAGATGGAGCACACAGGGCTACAGAATGCATGTGGTTTTCCCTCTGCTGTCAGGGAGACAGGAGATCACTGAGGAGCCAGCCTCTTTGCTGAACACCTTCCGTTCTGCCTGCAGTGGGGGGTGACCTACTGGCAAAAATCGGTAGCCCCTGCGGGCTGTAAAAATGATATGTGTGGCCCTCGAGCCAAAAAGCTTGGGAACCACTTGCCTAAATCTATATTAGACCCCAAAGCTATAATTTGAATTTGTGTGGACTCTGGCACACATATAACTTGGCCATACCAATCTCAAATTGCTCAGATTTACTATAAAGTCTTTGATAAGGGTAACAAAAATGTAAATGCTTACCATTCACCTGCAAAACCTTGATTATGTCTCTGTTCCACTTCTGATCAGATTTGCTTTTACTTCCACATCTTTCAGACAATTTCAGAACCACACTGGAAGCGCCTCATTCTTTTTTATATTCTTCTTCAGTAGGCTTATGCTCTCTTGAGCCTTAATTACATATCTTTGGAATGCTTCAGCCCTCATCCATGCTCACGGAATTTAATACCACCTTTCACTATACCATGTTGATAACTTGCTTTTCTCAGTTCCCCAAATTTGTGATTTAAAAATCAAATATCCTCATGCTACTGTGTTCTCTGAAACTTTCCCTTACGTGAAAGGAGAGGGGAAAAAACTGATTGGATTTTGAACCTATGGTATTAAATTAATTCTGCTTCCACTGAGATTATAAGAAATCTGCACAAAGCATTAATCTGAATTTTGGAGACGGTGAATTATTTGTAGATTTCTGACTTCCAAAGTGCATATCCAGTTCATTGAGTCTTCCAAAGAAAATTAAAACATTAAAATAAAATCACGTTCACTGGCTGAGTTATTTCATTAACTGCCAATGAACTTCCAGAATTATGTAGAAAGGTTTCAAAAAAGAGAAATAAATGCATAAAAAATGTAATGACTAACTTTAATAACATTAAAACATTACCTTAATGTTTGAAGTATGGACTAGAGATATGTGCTAACAAATACAATAACACAACCTCTTATGAGAGTCTGAATTCCTGATGAGAACATAAGAATAGCCATTTTGGGTCAGGACAACAGTATATCTAACCCTGGATCCTGTCTTCCAACAGTGGCCAATGCCAGCTGCTCAACTCTCAACTGTTCACCTGTTAAGTTTGTGCTAAACTGAGCTGACAGTGAGGCTGTTATAAACAAATCTGATTTATTAGTATATCTCTCACAAATCAAGATGGCACACAGTGAAAATGACACTAATGACAAAGACGTGCAGGTTGATAACTGCATTCAATGTTATTCAGAGATATTTTTATCTCTGTGCAGAGCAGAAGCAGTCATAGAAACAGAACAAAAGGAACAATATAGGAAGAACTGCAAACTACCAGTACAGGAAATTGGTTTTAGAAGATAGCTTCACCTGTCAAGAAATAGATGAAACCTGCTCAGCTCACAGTGGAAAGTGATCCTCCATGTACAAGCCCCCTGCCACTATGTTCTGAGAGAAATATTCCTTCCAACCATCAACTTGAATTATAGGTACATCCGTTACTAAGATTCTCCACAGTTAAACATTTAATCCCATTTAAAGAAAGAATATTAATATTAACCGATTAAAGTCCCTAATTTTTCTTTACTCCCAACAAAATGTATTTTGTCAATGACTCTGGAGGCAGAGTCATGTTAATCCTCTGACAAGAAAGGGTCCTGTTAGTATATTTAACCTTTAAAAAAAAAAAAAAGCAATCCTAGGACTGTCGTGTGTGTGTGCACGTGCACGTGCACACGCGCTTTAAAATACTTGGATTCATTTAAGTGCGACCTTAACTCTGAATTTCGTAGATTAATAATACTTGGTGTGGGAATAATTACAACATCCTTGTAATATTTTTATCCTTAAATTACTGAAGTACTCTACCCATTTTTACATAGTTTTTGATCTTGGATATGCACACTCTTATTGTGGGGTGATCATTTAAGAAACAGTAGCATATGGGATTTTATGTGATATTTTCAATAGTAGGCAAATAACCTCGTAGACAGAAGTGTGTGTTTTGTTTTTTGTTTTTTTAAGTGTATACATCCTTTAAAAAACTGGGAATAAAGAGGATAACTAGATTTATAGGTGATGGCTAATTCTGTTTAAAATGGTTTACATTTGAGCTACCTCCATCAATTGCTGAGCACACCCTGTGAGGTGGTGCCATCAACTTCCACTTCAATTTCAATAGCATACACCACACTTCTCTTCCTGGCAACATTACTTCGAATACTAGGGGAGGGACCAGGGCTTCCAGTCTAACCCCTCATTCTTGGGTAGCGGCCACCAAAATTGCTGATATCTTTTATCCATCTTTGGAAAGGGATAGGGAGTCAGATATCTTCTGGTTTTCCCCTAGATCTGAAGAAAAGGCCACCAGTGCTGGGTGGGAAAAGGAGGCTGCATGTTGTTCTGTTAGTGGTCTCAGCCAATTGAGAAAAGAGGAGGAAACATGTATGGGGGAGGCCAGAAAAGCTACTGATCTTTATTCCCTGAAGAAATTGGTGGAGGAAGGAATCACCTAATGCTGTTGCAGCTGCTTCTCCAATCGCTTAGCGGAAAAGTTGAGGTAGAGTGAGTGGAGCGTCCTTTCCAACCAGACAACATCACAGCAGCAGCTGCCTCCCACCAGCAGCTGAAAGCAGCAAGAAAACTCAGCTACATTTTTAGTTTTCTTCTCAGCTGAAAGTACTAGTAGCTTACTGTTATTTTACTTTAAACCTTAGATACTGCAGAAACTGATGGTTTTGGTCACCCTGGCCCTGGACAGCTTCTTTCTGGCTCAAGACTAATGGACTTGGAGGATTCTGTAAAGCTAATTATATAGTTATGGACCAAACATTTTTATCCCAAAGAAATAAACTTAGAATATCAAATATCTTTAAAAGAGATGAGTCACGAAAGAGTAAGAATCTTATCAGCCTCCATCTTGACTCATTTTTAGAAGCCTTATATAAGAACTTGAAATCTTCAGCAGTTTTCTCACCTCGAGCCCTGGGTCAGATCCAGCAATCTCATGAGAAAATCTGTTCTAATAGTTCCAGACCAGCATGGCAGACTAAGGAGCTCACAGAAAGTTTAGCTACATTTAAAAAGCTCTGTGCCACTCCTGAACTCAGTCTTTTAAAGCTTGTTTATCAACAGTTCCCAGGTGATCACCCAAGCAGATACCAAACATGACTGAATTTGCCTTGCTTTAAAAATTTCATCTCCATAGTGCATATTTAGACTGTGTGACAGTCTATTTTCAAGTGTACAACTGCTACTGCTTTAATTGAAACTTGTTATGATTCCTACAATTTATTAGTCCCACGATTAACTTAATACATTTACAGTATCGTTATTGGACTTTGTTATACCATTAGCGTTAAAGTTTTATAAACATGCACAGGGGACAAGTTGAAAAGTTAGTGTTTTCTCATTATAGGAAAAGTGTGTTGAGAAACAGTCACTCAGAGTAAAAAGATCTATCCTTTTCGGAGCTTGTATATCTTTGCTGCATGTTAACTAGAAGAGTAAGGAGATCTATCATCCCCATTCTTCCTACTGTAAAGTCACCCTGATCATAGGCTACTATGGGACCAATCACACAGACTAATATCCATGTCAGAATTAACCACATCCATGTCCGCTAATGCACAGAAACAAAGAAATATACTGTATTTGCTAGATATCCTATTTTTAATCATTCAGAACATTATTAGAGAAATCACATTTTTTTTCAGATAAGGCAATGAGCATATTCCTGAGTTAAAACAAGTACCTAATGTGAAGCCTGAAGTTCCAAAGCTAATAAATTTTCTTCATCACTTATTAGCCCTATTAGAGTTTTCCATGTGTGGGTAACCCAATAATAGCTGAAAAGTTGTAATAAATAAATAAATAGCATTAGTATCCAGAGGTCTCAAATGAGATCAGGGTTAATTATGCTCAGCACTGTAAAAACACATAACAAGAAATAGTCCCTATCCCAGCAGGCTTACAATTCAAATGGACAAAAGACAGGAAGAATGCATTATTATACCCATTTTACAGAGGGGAAATACTTGAAATAAGGTCACATTAGAAGTTTGTAGAGAATGAGCAACTGAAGTCAGATTGCCTCACTTCCTGTTTTGTGCCTTTACCAATAAAATATATATTAGCACTAAGTTTTTCAGTAATTAGAAAAAGAAAATCAGAATTAGAATTGGACCAAATATCAGAAATGGAGCCCCAACAAGTAAATTGTTAAGCAAGTTCTAAATTACTAAAATCTAAAGGTTAGAAATGTCACCTTTACTCAATGTACAGACTCAATACCACTGAACTGGTGATGAGCAGAGAAACATCTGGGGCACTTTACTCATTTAATGTAACCACAGAGAGCTTATCAATCTTGTTCTGTAATTGGTATATACTGAAGGCAGAAAAAGCAGCTACCATTGATTTAAAAAATCAAAATGAAAGTCTGCTCCCTCACAAGTTTCTCACTGGTTTGCTCCCTCTCAACTCCGTCTTCCCTCCTCCTCTTCCCAAAATAAACAATTACAAAACCATAGATCCAAACTAACTTTTTGAAAAGGAGGCCATAGCATTTCTATAGAAAATTCTGTAAAATAGCAATTTGACCACAGGATTCCCTTCGTATCCTCCAACCTTTTCAGCTATGGACAATGAAGGCTTTAGAGCCCCTTTTAAATTACTTTCAAAACCGTTGAGACAAAGCTTCCGCTGGCATAAATTGGTATAGCTTCATAGAGTTTGGCCCACTGCTTCTCCCCTATAACTATATGCAAAACTTATGAAACCTTTGTTAATGTGCTTTTAAAGGAGTGGCATTTCTTTTACAACTTTGAATAGAGTATTGAGTTGGCCAGCTTATGACTACAGATGCACTCTTTAATTATGGCACTTGCCTTCCATCCCCCACCCCCACCCACCAGACTGGTTTGTGTTGGGTGATGAATCAGTTGACCAGAAAACTACTATTCCCATCAGTCATCTCCCCTTTGAGGTATGACCCTTCAGGGTCGATGCACAATCACATCCCCTCTTCCTGGCCAAAAGATGGAGGAGGTACAAACTCTATGGACGAAGGCAGCTGCATGAGAAACCAGGAGTAGCTGAGAAGCTGAATGCAGACAAAACTGCTGGGAACCACATTCAAACAGGCTGCAACAAGAGTCAAGAGCCCAGAGCAGAGCAGACTGACTGGTGAGCATCACAGCTGGGGTTAGGTTGTGACCCTGCTGTGCCTAGGGTAGCCACCTAAAAATGCCAAGATTAGGACAGACTTCAAAAGGAGAGCAGATACTCCCAGTACTGGTGGGTGGTGAGAGACAGTGAAGATAGACTTCCCCGACCAGCCACAATATTTCTGATCCCCCGCACCGTTTATCAAGAAGCTACATCAAAATATAGTCAGCCCCTTTCACTGCATTTCAGTCTCTGGCTCCCAATTAGCCACTGGGTCTAGTAAAAAGTTAAGTCACTTAAAACTCCATGCTCTTTACCAAAATGGTTCTCCTGACCCTGCAAAGGATCAACCACATTGCCATATTAATACAAATTTGGATCTTACCCAAAATACCACACTGCCAGCCAATCCTTTAGTAACTAAAACTAAAGATTTATTGTACAAGGTAAGGAAAAAAACAAAACAGAACTAAAAGAGAACTGTTAAAGGGTTAAAATATCACATAAAATGATTTGCAAGTCCATATACAGAAGGTTTTCAGTCCTTTGTTTTACAGCTTCAATTGTTAGAAATCCAGTCCAGAAAAATGAAGACTAAATAGTCCATGTATAGAGTTTGTTCTAATTCTCTCATGAGAATTAGCACGGTGATTCTAGGCCAGTGCTGGCTGGGATCTTTATCTTACTGTCCAAACTTCCCCAGAGAAGCTTGGACAGATGTGAAATAAAAGGATTATGCTCCAAGCTTCCTTTATAGTTGTAGCAAGGTGGGCCCTTGCAGGTAATTTCCTTATGTGGGTTTCAGACAATACAGTCAGCAATAACCATTTAAGCTCTCACAACAGTTCACAGATAATTTCTTGAGTGGAGAATAGTAGTATATACTGTCCTTTGAAGTAAAACCTTCATCTCCTAGAACCACGGGTAATTAGCTGTATTAGCATATTTAACAGACATTTTATATTGTTACATTAAAGGTCCATCTAGTTGTTGATGTTTCCTTTTGACCTTTTCACAAATAGAGTAACATTAAGAGACAGGAAAACAGTTTATCAGCCTTGTTAACCTCTATCAAGATAGATATAAACATCATCAAATAACTACAAACAATATGCTTGCATATTGAAGCTCTAGTCTACTTGAAAGAGTACCATTGTGTTTTCCTATGATATGTTTTTAAAGGTCAGATTTGGGCCATGTACTTGCAAGGTTTCTTTGCCCTTGTTCTTAGCATGACGTAGGTCTCTAATGAATGTATGTGGAAGCAGTAGAGACTGGGCAAGTAGTCTGTGCAGATGGCCCTACAAGACACAGCAAACTCCTTTTCACCTGCAGCAGAGACTGGACTGGAGAGGACACTTAGGTCTCTATTTGTCTGCCCCCCCCCAAAAGCCCAAATAGACACCACTAGTGTTTTACCTCAAATTGCAACTGTAAAGACACTTTACCTAGGTAATTTCAAGCATCCCTTTTCTACCAGCCTGAGTAAAATACTCTTTTATTTAGCTACAGCTTCAGGTCATTAGGGTCAGTGTCTAGGGGATCGATCATCTGAAGCGCTTTTAGCAATTGCCTCCAACTTGTGGCACGTGTGGTTTGCAAATAGTACCTTGGAGAAAATATGTTCCAAGAAAATACACTATTTATTTTATATTTTATTTGGGGGGTTAGTAGGAGAGGGAGGGATGAGGGAGTGATGCTTGGCCTGTGCTACAGACTTCTGCTGAGCAATGAAGTCATACTGATGGAACTCCTGGTGTAAACAGTGCTATGCCAATGGAAGCCTTCCGCTTAAATAGCTGCCACCACTCAAGGAGGTGGAGTACCTACACCAATGGGGGAAGCACTCCCATCAATGTAGATAGTGTCTTCACTAAGCACTACAGCAGCGCAGTTGTGCCATTGTGGCACGGTATGTTTAGACAAGCCCTGAGTATTACAGCAATATCAAATTCCATGAGTCTAACCTTCAATAAGGCCCTAATCCTACAATTGATAACATGATTGCCTTGTCACGCAGCCCCATCAACTGCAAAGGTCACTGCCCCAAAATTATAAATTGCAGAACTGTGGCCTAGGTGTTGAGACTTTCAGGAGCCATGCCTACTCTACAAGCAGCTTGCCAACGGCAGACTGTGCTATGCCTCTACTTGTGATTTTGCCTCTGACCCCATGCTTCCAGGCAGTTTCCTCTGACTTCAGTTCTCAGAGATTCTCCACATCACACAATTATACTGACAATTCCAGAGAATGCTGCTTAGATTATTTGTATTTAACTGAAGGGGACACAGTAACTGCTTAAACTAACTCCAAGTACATATTTCCTAGTGATTTCTAAGGCCCCAGTCCTGGAGTGAATTCTGTGTGAGCCTAAGGCATTATTGGAATTATTCCAGCACCCTCTAGAGCTGAATAACTTTGGTTCAAGCAACAGAGGGGTTGCCATGTTAGTCTAGTTCAGCAAAACAAACAAAGAGTTCTGTGGCACTTTTAAAGACTAACACATTTATTTATCGCATGAGCTTTCGTGGGTGAAATCCACATCAAATTCGTCTGACGAAGTGGGATGTAACCCATGAACACTCATGCAATAAATACATTTGTTAGTTTTAAAAGTGTCAAAGGAGTCCTTGTTTGTTTTGTTCAAGAATTTTTTTTTTTTAACCACAACATGCAGGGACACGTTTTTAGTACAAAATGCAGAGAGTGGTCAGTTATGTTATTGCTATTTACATGTTCTACAAAGTAATGTAAAGCACATTTTAAAATACAAATAGCTGAAGGAGTTCTCCATTTACAGCATGTCACTGTGCAATTTCTCTTAATACTTTGATTGGGAAATTTGGAAATGTTCTTTTCCTATTTCTGCATCCTAAAAGGATTAAAAGTAGTTCTTGTATGGAATGAGCCCTCACAGCAAAGAAACAAAGCAAAGCAGAATTCAATTATCTGCATAAAACCAGTTTTAAATCTTTTCATTGTACATTTTTATTCCTACTCTGCCCTATAACAGTTTGAAATAGAGCTATCAATATGGCACATGAATAAATGTAGGTAATTCTAGGCTCACAAACAAGTAGTAGAAACCTTCCAGTACACTCCAAGACATTTGGAAGAAATAGACTCTGTTCTTGCACGTTCCATATCCCAGAAGTACTAAGGACCAGTCAAAGTATTTGCATATCATTTTGGTTATTTGTTCATCTACTTTTCCAATTTAAAAGGCTTTTTTCCTTGGAAGAACATGGGTATCCTTGTTTCTCAGTGTTACTTTCCATTATGGGAGATACAATGCTTAGGTCTTTTTAGCATTATCTTATAAATCTTAGTTTAACTTGTGTGACAAGGGTGTAGATTGTTTCTAAGCCGAATGCCAGAACTACCTTCATCTATTGCAAAATGGAGGTCAGAGCTGTCTTTTTTCATTGAAGCAGAGAAAGTTGTATCTATTCACAGTTGAGGCAAAGTTTATGGAAAAGAAAAAGGACTGGGAAACCTATTGTAAAAACCTGTTATCTGAACAATGTTAACAAGTCTAAGGATGTCATAAATAGTCAGGAAATGATAACACTCCACCCCAAAATATTTATTCATTTTAGGGAAACAAATTTAAACACCATCTTTAAGGTTCTGAAATGCTTAGATTTTTCCTTCAATATTTGTCCAATACTAGAACTAACACTGCAGAAATATTATAATAAAGAGACATATTTCCCACCATGAATGAAAATGTTCAAATAATAAAAAGAATCTATTCATAAATCATTCATTCAACAAAAATGCCAAAATTAATTGAACAAATTCTTCACAATAAGTAATTCACCACCTCTGCTCAGAAGACGAGCTCCAGTAGGCTTTGGATAAACATCCACATTTTGGATTTTGTAATTTCAGGTTTGCTCTTTGCTCAATGAAACTTTAAACAGATTAAAGTTTTCATCAGAGATGGTACTGGGCTGCAAAGTTCCAACTGCAAACTTTCTAGAGTGAACAGATGTCCCAATTTTATAGGGGCAATCCTGATATTCAAGGTTTTATCTTACCCAGGTGCGTATTTCCCCCCGACTTCTGTCTTGATTTTTCAAACTTGCTATCTAGTCACCCTAACCCTCACCACACTGTGGTGGGATCAGATTTTAAGGTTTGGAGTCTGGTCCATGTTCATATAACCTTTGCTAGGAGTGCGTCAGTCTTTATCCCTGCTAGTGACTGGCCCAATTAAAAATAAAATTCCACTAGAGTTGCTAACTAACGAAGTTACTCCTTTAACTTGAGCTGTCAAATTGTTATGCCTTTACTCACTATGGCTATGCCTACACTGGCAATTTAAGTCGACTTAAGGAGGTTTAAGTAGACTTAAATTAAGCCACGTCCACACTAGGCTTTCATTAAGTCGATTTAAGAAATTCCTTAAGTTGACTTAATGAAATCTTAAGTCGACTTAATAACTACCACTCATTAGGTCAACTTAAGCCTCCTTAGGTCGATCTAACTCTTCCTTAGGTCGACCTAAGCCCAGTGTGGATGCATAAATCCATTTTGTTAAGTCAACCTAAGGGCAGTTAGGTTGACTTAACAAAGTTGACTAAGACAACAGAGTCCTGTGGCACTTTTAAAGACTAACAGATTTATTTATCGCATGAGCTTTCGTGGGAGAAAATCCCACTTCGTCAGACGCTTTGAAGATAGGAAAGTTACAGAGTGGGAAGAAATTAAATGCAGGGGAGTGTATGACATAGCATCAGGTCAGGCTGTAACAGCAAATCAAAATAGGTGTTAGGATTCAAAACACTGGGGAACAGCACATAGAGGAAGGTGAGGTCAAATCACTTGTTGTAATGCAAGAAAAATCCATAGTCCCTGTTTAACCCCAAGACAACTGAGTCAAATTTGCATATAAGTTCGAGTTCTGCAGACTCTCTTTGAAGCTGTGATTTGTTATTCATCTGTTTCAACACAGCTATTAACAAGTCGTCAAGGGAGTGATCAGGGAGATTGAAGTGTTCCCCTACAGGTTTTGCAGTGTTGCAATTTCTGATGTCAGATTTGTGTCCATTGATTCTTTGGCGCAGAGACTGTCCTGTCTGTCCAATATATAAGGCAGAGGGGCATTTCCGGCACATGATGGCATAAATCACATTGGTGGATGAGCAGGTGAACGAGCCCTTGATGGAGTAGGTGGCTTGATTAGGCCCTGTGATGGTGTCATCAGTGTAGATATGAGGGCAAAGTTGGCAGCGTGGTCTGGTGCAGGGCTGTGTTCCTGCTTTAGTGTTTCTGTTCTGTGATCTGTAGTTGCTGGTAAGTATCCTTTTAAGATTAGGGGGCTGTCTGAAAGCAAGGAGAGGTCTGTCTCCTAAGGCTTGAGAGAGTGAGGGATCATTTTGTAAAATAGGCTGTAGTTTTTTGATGATGTGTTGAAGAGGTCGGGCTTGGGGGTTGTAGGTGGTGACCAGTGGCGTTCTGTTGTTGTTTTTCATGGGCTTCTCCTGCAGTAGTTGACTTCTGGGTACCCGTCTGGCTCTGTCAATTTGTTTCTTCACTTCTGCGGGTTTGTACTGTAGTTTTAAGAATGCCTGGTAGAGATCCTGAAGGTGTCTGTCTCTGTCTAAAGGGTCAGAGCAAATGCGGTTATATCTTAGGGCTTGACTGTACACAATGGATCGTGTGGTGTGTCGAGGATGGAAGCTCGAGGGATGTAGGTAACTATACCGATCAGTAGGTTTGCGGTATAGGGAGGTCTTTATGTGCCCATCGCTAATTTGCACTGTAGTGTCCAGAAAGTGGATCTCTTGTGTGGAGTGTTCCAGGCTAAGTTTGATTGTGTTGTGGAAATTGTTGAAATCTCTATGGAAATCTTCAAGGGCAGTGTTTTGAATCCTAACACCTATTTTGATTTGCTGTTAGAGCCTGACCTGATGCTAGGTCATACACTCCCCTGCATTTAATTTCCTCCCACTCTGTAACTTTCCTATCTTCAAAGCGTCTGACGAAGTGGGATTTTCTCCCACGAAAGCTCATGCGATAAATAAATCTGTTAGTCTTTAAAAGTGCCACAGGACTCTGTTGTCTTTCTACAATAGACTAACACGGCTACCCCTTTGAAAGTTGACTAAGTCAATTTAAAGTGTTGCCACTTGTTAAGTCGACTTTAATAAGGTTGATTTTAAGTCAATCTTATTAAAGTCCACTTAACAAAAGTTGACTTAACTTTTCTAGTGTAGACATAGTCAAAAGGCCTTTGGATTATACCCTGAAAATAATCTAGGATGCAGGAATTACATTCTGACATTGTTCATATGAGGCTGTATTTTCAAAGATTTCCTCCATTTGACACTGCTATATATATTTAGCACTCCTCATCATTAACACCCGCATACACAAGTAATGGATTGTGTGTACAAATTCTATCAACTAATGAAAAAATGTTATTTATCAAAAAATGCACAAGGTTTATTCTTCCATTTGTTTGAACTGAACTAGCTCGTGGTCACTTGAACCAAATTTGTCTCTTACAACCAGTTCTTCTATGAGTTCCTCACTGCTCACCAATACCAAATCTGAAATGGCACCATCTCTTGTTGACTTTGTGAGTATTCAATGAAAAAAATCTGTCAGCTATCACGTTCAAGAAAATCTGGGCCTATCATTAGCAGTACCTGTCTTCCAATCTATAACTGAGAAAATAAAGTGTCTCATAATCACACATTTCCTAATAGTATTTATTAATTAAAAACATTAAAGAGGCCTCAGTACATTTCCAAATCAGATGCTTGGGGGTCTATACCATATCCCAAGCACTAGCCCAGGATAGCTTCTGCTAGCTTTCTTCCTCAAAGTGATTTTGACTCAACAGACTCTGGTTTAACCACCCATCCCTTCTAATTTCTTAGCAGTCTTTCTCAGCATAAATATACAATACCATTCCACCACCTTTATCTCAGTCTTTCCTGAAAGGCACATACCTTTCAATACCTGTATTCCAGTCACAACTACTATGTTTCTGTTATCCCTATATCATCTGATTTCACTTCCCTGCACCAGTAGTTCTAGTTCCTTCATTTTGTTACCCTGGCTCCTGGCATTGCTGTACAAACATCTTGGGGTGTTTCTGCTTCCTCACCTAATTAGACACAACCCAAAGGAGTAGCTGTGTTATTCTATTGTAGAAAAACAACAGAGTCCTGTGGCACTTTTAAAGATTAACAGATTTATTTATTGCATGGGATTTTCTCCTACGAAAGCTCATGCGATAAATAAATCTGTTAGTCTTTAAAAGTGCCACAGGACTCTGTTGTTTTTCTACAATAGACACAGTCATTCTATTGTCAGTATTGCCTATTTGGCTGTTAGCATCATTGGTACTGTGGTATCTTTCCTCTTAATGTTCATTCTCCTAGTCAATAGTGTTCCTTTTGCCATTGCCGTGTTCTCTCTTTCTTGATTTTCCCTCCAGCCAATATTAGGATCAGGCTTAGAGATTATTTGAGCATCTCCCAATCACCTCCAAGCAGCTTTAAAACAAACATAAGGAAATACTTCTTCACACAACAGTTAGTCCATCTGTTGCTAAAGGATGTTGTGATAGCCAAAAATATAACTGGGTTCATAAATGAATTAGATAAGTTCATGCAAAATTGGTCCATCAATAACCATTAGCCAAGACTATCAGGGACATACCTTATGCTCTGTGTCCCCTAAACCTCTGACTGCCAGAATCTGGGAGTGGATGATAAGGGTTGGTTCAATTTTCCTGTTTGTATTTGATCCCTCTAGAGCATTTGGCACCCACCACTGTCAGAAGACAGGATGCTGGACTAGATAATGCATTCATCTGACCAAGTGTAACCATTCTTCTGTTCTTCTGTTCTTTTCTAGAACAATCAAGATGTTCAACTTTCCTCTAGTAGTTCTTTTTTTCCCAGCACATAGCACGATGATGCAATCAAAAAAGTAGGCCACTGCCTGTATCAGAACATTCTTGCTGGGATATTTGACAGTATTTGAGCAAGGTCAAATAATAGGTGTCAATTGACCAGTCTATTTACATTATTTGGTTGGTTACGTGATCAGCTTGCCATGCCTAGTGCACAAACAACTAGAAGCCAGGTTGACATGTCTGTGAAAATGTGACCTTTATAGCAATAAATAATATGACTTTTCCCTATATACTTAGGTATAAATGATCACTTTACGTTTAGTCTTGAAGTTTCCTGATTTTTTCTTTTATTAATTATTATTATTATTATTATTATTATTTTATTTTTTTAAGGTTTAGAAAAGGATGTAGAGGAAAATATGCTTGTGAGAGGGTATATTACCCACCAAGGCCCCCGAACTACCAGGAAAGAAGCAGTTTTAGGAAACTAATTCTGTGCTAGGACCCTAGACTAGTGAATAATGGTTAATGTAGGGGAACAGAATCACCAAAAGAGGAAGAAAGACACGGACAGGATGGCTGTCTTTTGGAATAATTGAACTGACTGGAGACAGCACAGCAGCTATTTGGGGAAGGCATGCTGTCTGGACAGAAGAGCCTCAGGGTTTGTTGGTTTTTGGGTTTTGTTTTTTTTTATTTTCACCCCAAAGTGAAGCCTACACTACAAATATACAATTGATAATGACTGTGTTGCTCAGAGGAGTGAAAAATCCACAGATCTCAGCAACATAGTTGTACTAATCCAATGCCAAGTGTAGACAGTGGTGTAGAGAGCTTCTCCTGTTGACATAGCTACTGCCTCTTGCAGTAGTGGATTAATTATGCTGACAGCAGAAACTCATTGAGTAGTACTCATTGAATAAAGGGAGGTTAAGACTTCTTTTCACTGATCCTGAAGAAAGAGGAAATATGAGACTTATTTTGTATTCACCCTGAGGCAAGGGAATTTGGGAATTCTGACTCTGAAGAGAGGGAACTCGGAAGAAGATCTGAAAGCTTGATGTATGGGAGTCTATTTTAAATTCTGAATTATCTGGATTCAGTCCCCCCCCTCAGGCTGGAATAAAAACGTATTTTTATGTTGCTTTCTTCATTTGGTATCATTTATGGTCAAAGAAGGATCTGTTCTCAATGTCTATATCCTTTAAACCATGGAATTATATACCAATGATTTATTCACAAGGTTTTGTTTCTACAATTTCATGTTTACTATTTATAGAAAACTGACAGTGCACCAGCAAAGGGATTTTTTTTAAATGATATAATTCTTTATACATAATTACAAATTACTCTCATTGAATAATCCATTTTTCATACCCTCACACTGCTTGCACACTGTCCACAACAATGTCCTTTAACAGAAATTTGTATTTGCATGAAAACTCCTAAAATAAAATGCAAAGAACAGAAAAAATTATTTTACAATGGAACTATACAGTATACATCCTCTGGAGCTGTACAAATATATACACTATTTCAAAACTAAAACATGTAACTTTGAAAATGTTAGTTGCACAGAAAAAGATAACAGTTCTAATAAAATCAGATCTAACTGGTAGTGTTATATCCTTCCATCTTTGCTGGTTGTTTGGTTAAAAGTCTAGTTAAAGAAAAAAGAAAAAGAAAACTTTATAGAAAGCCAAGCAAAGGCAAATCAGCTCTATACACAGTTCATTAAGCACTCAGATCTAAGTGTGTATATCAGTCTAATAACACTGCATTGTACAAGTAGTATATGGAGAAAAAACACAAATCAAAGTGTCTATGTCAGCATCCCTTTCAAATTTCACCAACTGATTCTCTATTTTAATCTTCCTTGGCAATCAACTGGCAGAGTCATTATCTGTCTTATTATTAGGGATGGGCGAACTTGTCTTACCTAATTTTGAACCCACTCAAACATCGTGGGTTCAAAAATAAGCCTACAATCTGGTGTTTTAGACAATAATGAGGACTGAGTTCAGCTAACACAATAAGGTTCCCCTGTTCGCACTCTAGGAGTACTTTCTAACTAAATAAATTGGCTTATGACAGTGCCTGCAGACACAGAAATCTGCTGTGCTGTAGAAAAAGAAAACAAAGAGCCTTGTTTATCAGTTTGGTATTTCTCAACATATGCTGGATAGAGTTCTGGAATAAAATGCGAGAATGTCGACCTCTAAATAAGTTGAATCTCATTTGAAGAAAAAGTGGTTGATGAGCAGTGTCACTAACTGATAAATACTAGCTATTGGAATATGCCCAGTTACATATGTAGCAATGAGACAACAGAAGTCGAATTCAAGAGGAAGCCTAATGGTTTGACCCAGATAGATGTAAAGCGTCTGAACATAGAACAAAGGGAAAAGCCTCGGCTGACAGAGTATCACTGTTGCGTAGAAGACCTTACAAAAAGCTAAGTACATTAAATTATGTTGGTACAGGTAACAGTGTTAACCAAATCTATGATCACATTGAAAAACTGAAAAATATCAGGTTTGTCTAACAAGACCTATCTTTTATAAATCCATTAATTTTGTACGGATGCACCCCATATCAGCCTTTTCATGATTTTGCCTAAGACTGATGTCAGACTATAGTTACCTTGGTCGCCCCAGTGATCCTTTTAAAATATTAATGTAATATTTACTTTTTTCCAGTTCTCAGCACACTGAAGCTGTGCAGATGGCATTTAGGGGATTTAATTCATATCAGCATTTATAACTGTCCATGTGACTAACTGTCTACATGATACATACTCATTTACAAAAATTAAAACAAATCCCGCACAAAATACAGTTTATTGTGAATCAAGGGGGCTAGACTGCATATTGAACAATGAACATTCCACTCAGAATTTCTCGTCAAGTTCAAGTACCTCCCTTCCACCATAGAGCTCACATAGCTCTACTCTCATGATAAACTAAGATGAAGCCTTAACTTTATTGCTTATATGTTCGGGTGTTTTGATGATTAATATAGTTAGTATGGCTTTCAACACGTGGATTTGTATTGGTGGGTAAGTGGTGTGTGGTGCCAGATTGAAAGTAATGGCTTTTAGATGTTATTCTGTAATATGAAGGAAAAGTTATGAGAACTGTGTTCTCTGTGTTGCTAGTGGCTGTTCTGAATGGGTAGTACCGTAATTTATATAGAGAATTTACAGAACTGAAATGTGAAAGGGTATGTGCATAGTTGTGTGTGCAGTTGGAGATATGCAGTGCTTTTTTTGTGACAGCACGCAGGGATACAGAGTACTGGCACCTTTTTTGCTGGCCCTGCTGCCCAGCTGGGTGGGCAGGGTCAGCAGGCGAAAGAGTGTGCCGCTGGAAGAAGAGGGATGGGAGAGGCATTTTTCAAATTTACTGTCGAGATACCAGTACAGGCACCTTTCCCTCCCCTTCTTCCCCCTCCCCCCCAAAAAGCACTGAAGATATAGATGCATGAACCTCTAGCCGCTGCAAATCCCACAGGTATTGTATGGAACCTAAAACTTAGTGGTTTAAATTTTCTATTTTACCTGTATTCAAATTAGTTGAAAACTTTAAGCAAAACTCAGAAGATACAAAACTACATGCACTAAAAATCTGTAGGCTTTGCATGGCTACAGTTAAAAACACTTATTTAAAACAGATATTTTAGAAGAAGCACACCGTTCCCTATCTGCTCCTCCTTCTCCTCCAATGAGGGGAACCATTTACAGTTAACTTGTACTTAATGCAGTCTTTATAAGGGTGAATGACATTTCATATTAGCCCATTTCAGATTAACCATAAATTGAAAATGTTTTGTCTAAAACCTTTAGAATGATTAAAAGCTACATTCCACTCACTATTACCCTTGTACAGGTAACAACTAGTTTGGTTTTAACAACATCTGAGCTATAATGCACAGTATTTTATGTCAGTATAGGCTTTGGAGTTGTTTATTTAGGAGGTAAAGTAAATGGAGAAAAATACACACACACACACACACACACACACGTTTGGTACCTAGCAGTCCTCAAAACCTTGCAGACAGTAGCCTAAAACCGAAAGACTGATATAGTATTTTATCCATACACTTTGAATCATATTCTTATCTTGTACTGATGCAAACCTGAAGCAATACCATTCATTGCAAAAGACGCTACTCCAGATTGACAAAGTACCTGAAAGATTATAATCTGGTCATTTCAGTGCTGAATCCCATAATATGTATTTGTAGAAAAAGGCTGGAATTAACAGCCACTAAAATGAGTTAATTAATTAATCATTTCAGTGGAGTTACAAATAAAGCATATAATTTAGTCATGCATATTAGTTTACAGAAATACTAATTGATATAAAAGATGAATCAGAGTCCAAATTAATACTTCCTAGCTGTTTATTAAGGCAATCGGATGTATGCATTAAGATATACTTAGTGTAAGTTAAATATTTAAACAGGGGGAAGAAAAAATTATTTGTGTTGCTATAATTAAGCAAAAACTTGTGGTGTCTCAGGTTACATGTGCCATTGGGGGTTGTCATAATTATACATGGGAGGGTTGTTAAGTGCTTGGGTAAACCTGTTTGTCTTCTGGCAGTCCTTTCCAGACATGCTAAATAAAGCCAAGTAAGGGAACTTCAAAGCCTATTATGTCTATTGATCATTATTTATTCTTAAAACATGACAAAACTAAGCAGAAGCGAAGCAATAAATATATTTTTTTTAAAGATACCATTCAAGAAAAATTAGGTAAGAACTTCAGTAATGACCTAATTCAGCAAAACCCTTAAGTACATTCTTAACTATAAGCATGTGAATAATCCAATTTATTTCAAAGGTTTATTGTTCTCCAAATTCTTTGATATATCAAGATGCTTTGGACCATCCATGGATCTTGTAACATCACTGGAAGCTAGAGAGTTTGTGAAAGGCCCAATGTCTGTACTACTGGCTATCTCTACATAACCTCAATAAACATGGCCAGTGGCAATTACTTGCAAGCCACCCCCATATACACTGTGCTTGTCTATATGGAGAAACGACATGCAGCAAACTTCACACTAGCTTGCTATACACTAAGGCTATGTCTACACTTGTTAATTTAGGTCGACTTAACATGTCCACACCTAAATTTTAAGTCGACTTAGGGGGGACCCTACAAAGTTGACCTAGAGCGTCCACACTGGATGCCTAGGTCAACTTCTAGGGGCTAGGTGGACCTGGGACAGGTCCACAGTGGCGGGGGGGCACCCTTGTCAAGTGCCAGGGGGCTCAGCCTTTGCCCCATTGTACCTGGGTACAATGGGGCAAAGGGGGACAGGGACCCTGACAGGGCATAGGGGCAGGGCTCTGCCCTGCCCTTTGCGGGGGCATACCAGGCTCTCCCTGTGCCAGCCCTGGCAGAGAGGGCAGTGGAGAAGCGCTGGAGTCCCCTAAGTAGACTTAGGGATACTCCACGTCTACACTGGCTTAAGTTGACTTTAGAAAGTCGACTTAAGCAGAAAGTCGACTTAAAATGAGGTTTAGTAAAGTCAACTTAAATTATCCTTCAGTCAACTTAAGCAGCTGCGTACGTCGACTTAAGGAAAGTGTAGTGTAGATGCAGAGTAAATTAAGTCGACTTAAGCAAGCTTGAGTCAACTTAATTTACAAGTGTAGACGCACCCTAACAGACCACATGGACCCTATTACCATTCACTAAAATTTCCCCAGTGCACAGTTTGACATAGTGCTGTGCAGACAAGCCAACTGAAACTTTTCACATGAAGGAGAATTCACTGCGCTGCATTATGCCAAATGGGTCAGGCATTCTTTAATGCAGGGAAAACTCTACAAGACAGAGGGAGGAGAGATGATGTAATGACGTATGGCCATCAAGTGCAAGACAACTGCATCCAAGTGAAATTCACAGCACACTTTGCTAAATAAATATAGACCAACCACAGACATGGATAATATACACGCTACTCCACATTTACATCATAAGTAAATTCTTTAAAAAGGAACAACAGTTATAAAGGCTAGATTTTGCTGAAATGCAGAGCCTTTGTCAGGTTCAACTGACTTCATCTGGAGCTTTTTGGTGCACAGCATTTTTGAAGAAATGAAACTGCTTGTTTACATTTCTAACGATGGATTCAGGAGCCCTATCTGTAGACACTCATTGCTGAAAATGTTGACCCTCATTGTCTGTTATCTAATCTAAACTTAAAGAATTCTATCCACATTCCCTTCAACAACAAAACTTTTTGATGGATAAATGTTTCATCATCTTCATCAGAAGCAGCAGCATCAGCAGCAGCATCACCGTAAAGTGTTAGCAAGTAGATTTTGTTCCTAGTCTGGTAAATTTTCATGACAGATTTGCAGTACTAATTCTACCTGAAATTGGGTAGATGATGTTTTCTCCTTCCTAGTATCTTTTCAGCAGTTTAGATTCAGCTACTCACTGGTGAGCATTTCCTGTGTTTTGTCTTTGCAATATTCGTAGGTGTAAAAAGGTGTTTGCTTTTGTTTGTGTACTGTGCTTGGATCAGCAGTAAAAAAAATAAATAAAACAAACACCTACAAATCAATAATTTTGGCATTTGCCTGCTTCACATTTAGCTTTTCAATAAAAGAATGCACCAATTGTTCTATGGATGGATATTTGCATGTTACACGCCTTTAATTCAATGCAAAGTTTTGCAGAGAGGCAATGTGACTGGCAAAACTGATAAGCAGCCTTGAACATGGGAAATGAGCCTTTATTTTCCCGTTAAAATGAAAGAAAAATAAAATTTATATTTTGTATCTAGTCATCTGGTACCTGATAAGATTATGATGTTCATGTTCTACGTCTCAAAAAATGTGACAGCTGCATGTTAGCTGTGCCCAAGCACCCATTCTCTTGTATTCTCTGCTGAGCATGTTATATAATTATCAGCAATTTAAAATGAAGGGATTTGGTAGCCCATCCTAAAAAGTGATGTAATCTCTTTCAGGATTTCATTGTAGCATGAACAATAGAGGTTGGGTATAGAAGGAGAGGAATATAGTCTCCATGGAGGCGCCATGGGGGCTTGGTTTCACACCTGTGAAGAGGACAAAAGGGAGGGAGGGGCCATTCTCAACCAGATGGTCCCCCCAGGGACAATTACTGTGTGTAGAGTCTAGAGAAGGCTTCTAGAAAGTGGTGGGAAGGCAGAGGGGAGCTCTGTTCAGATGCCCTTTACCATGTGCATGTCTTGATGGATCCTTACATTATGGGATGGCAAACCCCTTTCTCTCAAATTGCAGTGCAGAGAAAAGCAAGGGCTACAGAGAGGCATATAGGACAACAGTGATGAAAGCTTTATTAGCAATTCCATGACATGACGTAGAAAGGAACACAACAGCAAGCCCTTCCTTGCCTTACTCCTCATCAGGTACAACAAGGACATCTGGTTTGTCAAGGCAGGACTAGAAACTCTGGTTGCAACTTCAGCCATATTTCATATGGGGACTGAATGAAATCCTAGCCTTACTGAGGTTATTGTGAAGACTTCATTTATTGAAAGAAAAGTAGTTTCTTCCTGTTTCAGGAAAGTTATCTGCAAGCTGTGCAGTGAGCTGGACTTTTTTAAAATCCAAAGTGGGACAAAAATCCATGCCAGGAAATTCTGGTTTACACCCGGCTAGCCAAATACTCTTTGTTACTAGCCTGCAATGCTTTTTATATGAAATGTTCAACTTCATTATTTTGTAAAACGAACAAGGAGTCCGTGGCCCTTTTAAAGACTAACAAATTTATTTAATGCACGAACTTTTGTGGGAGAAAACAGCACTTCATCAGACGCTTTGAAGATGGGGAACTTATAGAATGGGAGGAAAATAAATGCAGAGAAATGTATTTCTTTTTTATCCTTTTTTCATTGCCTTGAAATTTGCAAGCTCAGATTCCCCTCTGATGTTCTACTAGAGTTGTTCAAGCTTCCTCTTGAAATACACAAACATTTTGTACAGTTTTATAAATATTCTTCTAATCTGAAGTTAGTGCTGATGGCATCTGGTGTCATCTACCTCAGCTTCTGTGAAATATATCAAGAAATGTAATTCATACTCATCACTTTTGTGGACATTCCTGATGCAACAAGGAAGTGCTTGAGATGGTGTGTCTTTTTTAGCCAGGTTAATTTATCAGCAAAATCAAACAGTTTTGGAAAGCGTATAAGAAATATGTTTCCTTGCTCAGATAATAATTTGTGTTTTTTAATAATATCTTACTTTCTGTTCCTTTTCCTACTACAGTTTTATCATGTTTCCAGTTTCTTTGTTTTTTCCTCTCTTGTTCCTGTGGAGATGGTCCCCAGCCTAGCTTTTGCTGACAGAACTGGAACTTCTTCTTACAACTGCTCCCAGAGAGTTTCTCAGGAAAGCCCTCTCTTGCCATTTCAGTGCTCTCTCTGTCTCCTCTGTCTGTCTCCTGTAGCTTTTCTTTGTCTTGCAGCCTTTTTCAAAGCTTTAATTGTTTGCTCTCCTCTTTTTCTCCTTCATGTCAGTCATAGCAATTCATCCTGTTCTGGAGGCATATTCTGGACTGATTACACCCACTCCTCAATGAAGAGTTTCACTCACTTTCTTCCTTCCTCTTTGTTTTCTTCAGTCTCTGATGGTGGGATTCAGCCAGTTTTGACACCTTGTTGTGCTGTCTTACAGGCAGAAACAAGGTGCACAGAGAGGCATGTATTGCAAGAGCAGTAATTGCTTTATTATAAATGATCCTGAAGTGATATAAAGGAATCAGTACTATATATGTGTGTAATGGGAAGTATAATATTAACTCTTAAATTTCCTTTCAGCACATCTGCCACTTCTTTGACAGGAGGGGCAAACCCCACTCTGACCTGAAAAACAGAGTAAAACCCAAGAGTCTAAACTTGCAGAATTTCTACTTTCTAATGCAGTTGTTTCTCCATAGGGGAGCATAGAACTCTGTAATAACACTTTTCATATATAAAGTGCTTTTCCTTCATGGAGCACAAAGTGCCTTTCAGGCATTAATGAAGCTAAAGAACAACCCTGTGGGATAGGTATATATTATTATATTCCATGCTAGAAAAAGCTTTTACTTCTGAATTCCCACCACAGTTAGGGTTGGGTCAGGGAAGTTTTTCTAGTTTCCTTACCAAACTATTTAATTTAACACCCCAGGCACTTATTTTTGACATTTTGATTTCCCCTAGAGATCCATGTGATAGATACCTCTCTTCACTGCTGTATTTCACTAGCTATTCCAACAATGCTTAGATATTTACTTAGATAAATGCTCCTATTCTCTAAACAGTTATAGTGGCACTCTCTATATCACATGAATTCCTCTTTGACTACTGTCAGTAACTGTACCCCAACTTTACACTCTGCAGGAAAAACAAAAGTCCTGTATTGGGGAAAAACAAAAGTTCATGTTCTGTATTGACTTCCATTAATATCCATGGGCCAGGGGTTGGGAACCCCTGATATAATGTGCATTGGTTTATTTCCCCATTTAAAAAATACTGTCTTGACTGGATCCATATCCAAGCAAACCTGTAAGTTATATTACTTGGAATATCTTTTCACTTTTTCTACAAAAAACATCATATTTAAAAACAAACCACTATGAATAAAAGCAATCAGTTTTAGTAAAATCAGTATATTTCATTCACCCTAATAAATTCATACCTGTCATTAAAATATACTTTTCTTCCTTAATATTAACACAAACAGCAAGCCAATTTTACAGTCAAGTAAAATATTGATCAATATTTTCACTATGTTTGGCAATTTATATCAATAAAGCTCTTTATCATGGTATCACATAAAACAATTATTTAATGTTTATGATTGTGCTCTGTTGTAAATTTAAACTGTTCAGGTTTAATAAACCTTCAGTCTTGTATCAAAGGAAAGGACAACATAGGCAGTTTGGTAGTGTTGGATTTGTTACATGCATACTCAATCTTACAAACTTATGTAGGTTAAGGGAACCTGTAGATTCTGAAGACATCATCTTAAGAACAAAATATTACAGCCAACTGAAAAAAAGAACTCATTTATCTCTTTGATCCAAGGAAGATGGATACATGTTCTGCATATTTTTGTTCATATCATGATAATTTTTGTCTTCAGAAAGGTACTTAAATATTCAGACCCCTGATGTTCTTATGAAAACTGGTAGTCACACTCTGATGACCTTTTCAAAGATCCATAATTCAATTCATTGACCATTTCTAGTCTCTCGTTTACAGTTTCAACTACTTGTTAGGAAAAGGTAGATTAGATGGCCAATCAAAATACTGAATGTTAAAAAGGTCAGATTGACATGGCATTAATTTCCTGTGTCCATATGTCCATTATAACTAATTAACCAGGATATTAAATAGGACAGAATAAACATAATTGTGTTCTCATTACATTTTCAGGCTAAACCTGTGGCGTTCTCTTTTTACACCAGAGAGGTGTTCATCCTTTTGACTTGAGCAACTTTCTATTTCATATGACATCCAGTTTAGCACTTTTAATTATTTATCTTAAGGAATAGCATGATGAGGGGATAAGGAACAATTCAGTCCATAGCCTCTAAACCTTAGATGTTGCAGATTTCAAAGTCAGAATCTCATTTTTATGCAGAGTACCTCATTAAATGGTTTTCAGATACTCACTATGTCATTGCCCTTTCTTCTCCTTGCTGCCCTTCTGTTAAAGAAGCACACAGACTTTCAAAGCATGCATCAATACCTCGAATGAATAAGTGAGTTACTCTAATTAGCAAAGGTAGGGTTAGAAAGTTAGATCTTCTTCTATCTCTCTAAGGGTGCGTCTACACTTGAAAATTAAGTCGATTTAAACTTGCTTAAGTTGACTGAATTACCCTACGTCTACACTATAGTTTCCTTAAGCAGCTGCTTAAGTCGACTTAAGGAAATTGAAAGTCGACTTTATAACACAGTGTAGATGTGGGGTAGCCCTAAGTTCACTTAGTCGCCTTAGGGCATGGGTCCCTTCTCACCGGGACCATTCAGGTCCCAGCAAGAAGGGACCGTGGGGCTCGCTTCCTTCTCCCCAGGACCCGCGCTCCAGCTACTCGGCAGCTGGAGTACGGACCCTGGGGAGAAGGAAGCCCCATGCTCCCCACGCTCCCTCCAAGCCGGGACTCTGTGGTCCCGACAAGGAGGGAGAGCTGGAGACCCTCGCTCCAGCTGCCAGCTGCTGAGCAGCAGGAGCATGGGCTGGGACCCGTGCTCCAGCTGATCAGCAGTGGGCAGCTGGAGTGGGGATCCCGGCAAGAAGGGACCTCAGGGCTCCCTTCTTGCTGGGACCACTCAGGTCCTGGCGAGAAGGAAGCCCCGTGGTCCCTTGTCCCTGGGACCCACACTCCAGCTGCAGCAGCTGGAGCGTGGGTCTCGGGGACAAGGGAGCCCCATGCTCCCTCCTAGCCAGGACCCTGCCCTGCGGTCCTGACCAGGAGGGAGCATGAGACCGCACTCCCTCCTGGCCACGACCACTTGGTCCGGCTAGGAGAGAGCCTGGGGCTCCCTTGGCCGGCGCCGCGCTCCAGCTGTTTGGAGAAGCGGTCGCAGCCAGGAGGGAGCATGGGGCTCCCTTCTCCCCGAGACCCACGCTCCAGCTTCGGCAGCTGGAGCGCGGGTCCCGAGGAGAAGGGATCGCAGGGCTTCCTTCTCGCCGGGACCGCGGGGCTTTTTTCTCACCAAAGAAGCCCCATGGTCCCTTCTTGCCAGAACATCAGTGGTCCTGGTGAGAAGGGAGCCCCAAGGTCCCTTCTTTCCGGGATCCCCGCTCCAGCTGCCCGCTGCTGAGTAGCTGGAGCATGGGTCCCAGCCCGCGCTCCAGCTGCTCAGCAGTGGGCAGCTGGAACGCGGAACTCCAGATCTTCCTCCTGGCCCAGACCAGTGGTCCAGGCTAGGAGGATTCCCTTATGCCCGGGACGTGGGAAGTCCCGAGCAGAAGGGAGCCGAGTGGTCCGGGGCAGAAGGGAGCTCCTCGCTCCCTTCTCCCCCAGACCACTCAGGGCTTGCTGCCCCAGGGAGAGCCAGCCCTGGACCAAACAAGTCGACTTAGAGAGTCCAGTGTGGACTCTCTAAGTCGACTTAGTAAGGCCCCCTTTAAGTCGACTTAAGAGTCCAGTGTGGACTCTCTAAGTCGACTTAATAAGGTCGACTTAAAGTCGACTTATTAAAGTCGACTTTTTAAAGTAGATCTTAATTCCCCAGTGTAGACATAGCCTAAGCTAGCACATACTATGTGGTACACAGGTATTCTCAAAACCAGGGAATTGGTTTAATAACTACTACTTAGACAATAAGTTCCCCAAGTATTAATTGGACTAGAAGTGAATTTTTCCCACTAACTCTTTTCAGCTATAAATATTCTCTCATAATTCTGCAAAATCTCATCTAGTTTATATCATACAAAAGCAGCTTCTTGTTTTTGAGCAGATAAAACTATTTTTAAAGGAGGATGAGGGACTTATGTGTGATTACAGTAGTACTTAACCTAAGCTGATGATGGCAGCCTGATAGAAAAATGGCTCCTATATTCAGAAAAGAACTGCCACTTTAAGAATGTCAGTGTTGTAGGTGAAAATTCTCTGTTGACACCATGATTTTTCAATATAGTACCAGGAAAAAAATAGGATAGAAAAAGAAATGAAATCCAAGGCACATACATGACCCACACAGGCAGGCTGTCCTTCTCCTCCTTTTGTTTTTTAGTTTGACCTCCATCTCCATCTCACTATTTGCTTAAGAAGAATAAATATTATCTCTGATTTTCAAAAAGTTTTGTATGTAGGTAAATCTCAGAATAAACTAGGAAACACTGTTTGTTTAAACTACTGCTGGGCTGCCAAATTTCAGTGCAGACATTGTCTTATGTCCTCTTTCTTTCACAATCTTAGAGACCACCTACCACTCCTGTCTGCAAATGTATAACAACTCTGGCAACTTCAGCAATTGCTTACATGCAGTATTAGGATTAGGATAGTAATTATGTATTATTAGATATGTTTAGTTAGTGTGATCATTGTTTTGCCCATGTGGGAGGGGCAAAAAATTAATCAGACAGCCTCCTATAGCTCTTCATTTCTTCTCTTTCTCCTATCTTTGCTATTTATTGCACCAGAAAACAGAGGGAAACCAGCACCAAGTGACCTGCCAGCTCTTCACAGACTACCAGCTACTGTGGAGTATAATCAACCCATGAACCATAGTCTGGAAACTTCTCAAATACAACATGTATTCCTTTCAGTACATAACATTTTCTATCAATTTCCTATTTGCATCTCATTGTATTTACATTACATTAATAGCCAACCATAAGTCCCGCTCCCCTCTTCCCAACAGCCCAGTGGCCAAATAAACACCATAAAATGCTAACCAAGATACTATAACTTATGTGAATAATTTTAAAATTAGAGGCCTAAAGAAAGGTTCATACGTCCACAATTCAACACTATAAATAGGTGGGCTAATTTTCAAAAGTGTTGGGCATCCATCAGCTGTCACTGACTGCCATGGGATCTACTGCAAGCTCAAAATTTCTGAAAATCCAGCCATTTACTCTTGTTCCTAAACACTGATTTAGGATTTGGATTCCCATATTCAGTGGTTAAAGTAAGTGGGAACACCAGGGAAAACCATTCCTGGGCCACACAAATTTTGTAAATTTCATTCTTATGGATTCCTATGGGAAGGGGGCCCAGAGATTTGGAAGATTCTGGGGCCCATCAAATTATACTTTAACCACTGTCCATATTCCAGAACGTACATGGCAGGGCAGGAAGAGGCGCTCAGAGACATATACCGCCTGAGAGGAACAAGGCCCCCTCAGATCTCAGCTCACATGGAGAACAGGAAAAGGGGTTCAGATACCCCTTCAGTGGGGTAGACTCCCACCCTAGAACTCCACTCACAGGAAGGGAGAAGGATAGGGCTCAGGGTGCCTTAGAGGTGCAGCACCTCCATACATCCCAGATCCCAGCACACATACAATGGAGAATATGGAGCTGACAGGCCACTTGACATCTAATCCACCTAAGCCATGCAACCCATTACCCTGCTCCCATTGTCATATCTCTCCCTCTTCCTTCTCCTCTCCTTCCACTTAATCCCTTTTCCCCAACCTTTGCTTCCACCCTCACTCCCCACCCCCTCCCCTCTCTTATAGGTACTAGAACTAGGAGCAGGGCAAGGGCTGCTGCCACATCTTCTGGCTTGAAGTGGTCTCCATAATATACAAAGTTTACAGTTTGGGTCAATGGCTGTCAGCATCCCCACTATAAAAATTGTTCCAGCACCCTTCCCCTATTCCCATTATCTCCAGTCCCATAGCCCCCCCCCCCCCAATCTCTTACTGCAACCCCAACCCCCTTCCCATTATTTCCACCCACTCTTCCACCTGCAATCCTGTCCACTCACATCCCAGCAAGCATTTGCATATGTAAATTTATTTTCCTTTAAAAATAGTTTCCTTGCCTTCTGAATTATCTGCTGTTATCAGATTACATTTTCCCAAAAATAAATTTCCTATCGGGCAGAGGTGGATTTTAGCAATTTGCCTTCAGATCTTTAGCAGATTTCTGCCAAGGGTGGGTTTCAACATCACAAGGCCTAAGTGCAGCAGATGTTCAATGGCCACATTACATCTCCTACAGCCACCAGATTTTGCGAAAACTGGCTACCTAGCAACTCTTTTGACTAGCCTTTCTGCATATGCCCAATGGAATATATTTGGCCTATGAGCATTAGGCTGCTGCCTATTCAGAAAGCTTAATTATTTTCTGAATAACTTTTCTTTTAATGTTTCCGCAAATGGGATGCGGATGGCATTCATCAGGTGGGGTAAATAGTGAGTAACAGAGAACATTTAGAGCCATTGATTGACTTTCTATGTCTGTGCAAAAATTCTTGGTAGTATGTGTCCAATTTAAGAAATGCTGCTTTGCTGCTGTTAGGTTTATTTTTTTTAAACGGTGTCTGTATCCTGGAATCCTTTTGCTCCAATGACCTCCAATTCAGCAACCCTATCTCCACTCCCATTAGGTACATTGAATTTAAAGGCAATTTAAGTAAGTATGCAGATTTTAGAGCACTTAGAAGACTCATCTTTGCTTAAGTCTACACTGATGGCAGCAAATTTGCTGCCATCAGTGTGATCTTTCATGTTCGGTTGAGTGGTGAGTCAAGACCCACTTAGTCGATCTGGAGTTCAATTTAGTTAACTCCAGCCCTGGAAGAAGAGCAGCACTGAGTCTAAGGGGCAGCATTTCCCTCTACTCAGTGTACTGGAGACAGGGAGGTGAGTTTTAGAGAGTCAAAGAGAAATACACAAGTTATTTTACATAGCTTATGCATTTCCCTTTGACTGCCACCGAAAACAGTGACAAGTGTAGACAAGGCATTTGAAACAGAAAAGGTTTCTCGCCTACAGCAGAGCTGGTGCCTCATATAATGTGTAAGGACAAGCTTTTTCTTTAATTACAAATATTGGTTTCCATCTGCATCTCATGTTAATCATATTCACAGAGCACCATACTTAATGATCCCCTTAAAATGATCCATCTCTAAAGCTGATTGAGTTTGTGATGGTTTGCTATTTGGGAGAATTTCAGTTTCACTGGACTAGCTATTTGTTAGGTGCTCCCTTTGAATGAAAGGGAATGTAAAGGCAGTACCTTATTGATACTGATGGTGCAGGAAGTTTTTGTGCTGCTACCTTGTAGAGTTAGTTTGGTAAAACATGAGTGAAGCTTATTTTTAATAAATTGCTTAAGGATTTATTAAGCTTTAATTGTGTAACCTAATTGAGCAAGTCAGAACAAATACAGCATTAGGATCTGCATAACTGAAATTTTACAGATGAAGCAAAAAGGAGCATAAGAGATCATAAAATAAATTAAAAATAAATAGAAAGGCTAAGAAATTGGAATGGATGCCCTTACAGGATAAATATTTGAACTTGTCAATGGATAGAAATTTTAACAAAGAGAATGATCTAAAATTTGCATTATACCAGTTTACCAACTCAGAAGAAATATCTCCCTTTGCCACAGTAGTCTGTCAGTTTCATCCTCTGAAAATTTTGAGTGTTAAAACTCACCTTCCATAATACAGAAATGAGACATGTGTCAGAGTGTAGCTGGAAATCAAATCCAGCTTGTGACATAACTTTAGTCTCAAATCAACATGCGTCTAAACAGAAGCTGATCCTCCATTCCTTATGCATCCAAAACTGACTGGGAGTTTTGAATGTATATAGAATGAAGGATGAAGGCCCATTTTGGATGACTGAAGGAAATAAAATTGTGTGAATATCTGGAAAACACTGTCTGAGCAATTGCCCATCAGAAGAAAATCACCTATTTAATATGAACATTTCACACTTTTTAAAAAGTCTGTAACATGAGCAAAACTTGTAAAAGTCTGTTGTTTTCAACATTAAAATATTCAAAGAAGGCAATCATATGGCCACAAGGTTCTCTGAACACTCTGGTGAAGGTCAAAAAGTATTTAAAATGATCAAAAAGAATTTGAATATTATCTGTGAACAGTACTGTCCTATTACAGTTAAATGCTCTCAGTGCATCTAATACTATAGTTTAGCTGTTAGCAAGCATTTTCACAAATTTTCTTGGTAAAAGTTGCAGTAATATAGAAGAAAATCCAAAATGCATGACACCATTTTATCCATGCACATAAAAAGGCATAGCTGTGTGCTGAATGTTGAGTGAGTTCAATTATATTGAGCAAATGACAATTCCTATGTGGGGATGCAGGAACCAAGCAAGAAAAATGAGACCAGGAGAATGCAAAATTCATGCAGCTTGGGACTTATGACCACAAATCTGATTTCCTTCCTTCTACTACAGTTCATGAGGCTGTAGAAGGGAAAAGGAACCAGTCAAGAAAGGTGTGTATCTTTAATCCAGAAATTTGAGCAACTGGTGCAAAAAGAATAAATTCTGAGGTCATTTTTTATTGATAATTTTGTGAACTGACTACCTGCTGTCTGACAGTGCATCTAATGATGAGTAATGCAAATTAGTTAGTTATAAGGGATGTCTCCTAACCTTCAGATATGGAGATCTCTTCTAGCGTTCTTTTGAATTGAGATAGTTGTGGGTTTTGGACAAATAGTTTGTTTATTTGCTGAAAAAATGGAGCTTTGCCCCCTCCCCCACAAAAAAAGAATAGAGCTGTGAATATATTCAATTAAAGAGGGCTTCAGAAAGACTGAGAAGGAGAAGCTAGCCTCAATTACACCCAATAACCAGCGTTTAGGGCACTCACCTAGGACTTGAGAGATATGGTTTCAAATCAGTGCTCCAGAGAAGAGATTTGAACCAGGGTCTCCTATCACAGGTGAATGCCCTAAACATTGGGCTTTAGGAGTTATTTTTACACATGCATTCTCTAGTATTATGAATAACTTCAAAACACCAACGAAAGAGCCTCATCCCAGAGTAGCTAATAGCCTGGTGATTAGGCCACTCACCTAGCAGGCAGAAGACTTAGATTCAAATCCCTGATCCTGGCTTTAAAGGGGTGGCCATTGTCGCCGCCTCCTGTTTTATGAATGGTGTTTCCAAGTTTCCTTTGCATTTCAGTTAAATAAAAATGATTAACAAAGTTTGAAATCAAAATTTCACTCTTGGGGGTGGGAGGGGAGAGGGCATTATTTCACCAAGAAGCCAAAAAAAATTCATTCTGAGTGGATACAAAACAAGGCTGTCTGGTTTTTAATTTTGGTTTGGCCAATGAACTGAGAAACTGAATATATACACAACTCTACTCTTGTACGCTCAGACAAGATCTTTAATTGTCAAGGTAGTAAGGCAGGCATCCCTTGAAATAGATGGTCTGAAATATATTATTGCTCATACAAAATTAAATTTATAATATAAGCAAATTTAATAGTTATTTGCAGTTACACAGAACCTTTTATCCACAAAGATCAAAAAGTACTTCACAAGTCTTATATGCCCATCACCACTGAAATGCAGCCACTTGTGAGATGGAAGGCAGTAGCCAAGACAAGCCATAGCATGCAGATGTGCAGAGAGGTGAGCACATTTTGGCCAAGAACCCTCATGCAACCCTTTAGTTTTATATATATATATATACATGCCAGGGACCTTTAGTAGCCACAAAGAACAAATAGAGTTTTCTCATTTGAAAGCTCAATATACCCCCAAACTGCATGACACTCATTAACTAGGCAATAGAGCATTAGTACCACAAAACTGATAGCCAATTAAACGTCTCCAGTAATGTTCATCATTTTAATGACATCTCCTATTATGTCACTGTTAGTATTAACATAGCTGCAGTTTCATGCGAGTAGTAGACACGTATTTTGAGTAATACAAAAAACCCCAACTATATTCTAAAACCAATAGATATTTTGAGCAGGTAGTTCTTTCTTCATGGGAGACCTTTCAGCTCATGCTGATATTGCAAAAGAAGACATATAATAGTAGAGAAAACCCTCTACAAAATACATTTCCATTCTCCTGCCTTGCTTCTCCCACCCTAAGCCCAGCTCCAGGCACAACCTATTACACACATGAGGACACACATTTCTTCAATTGCTTTATATCCACCCAATCAATCTTTTTTTTTTTTTTTGCCTTACAGCAACATGTTCATTCATAATTTTTTCTTCAATAAAGAACAGCTAACTGTCTTAAAAAACAAAACAAAAAACCTCTGTGCATCACTTCCATACAATGTAGATGCACAACCAAACAGAGGCAATGGACATCTCAGCATTATCATCAGTCAATACTGACAGAAGGATATAACAGCATATTTCTATGGCCATAGAAACAGGGAAAGATTCTTTATAGGCATCATTTCTTACCTTGTCCGAATACACATATAAAGTGAGAGAGAATTTACACAAAACACAACCTATTTTGAGCAGGTAGACACTATTAGGATAGAAAAGACACAGTAAAATGTCCTTCCACCATACTCTTATTATCACAGTATACAAGCTACAAAATGTGTTGTATATCAGATCTCAATCCAAAAGATTCTAAATGATTTCTTAGAATTAGCCTTTTTAGTCCTATTCACAGGAGAAATAGACCCTTGCTGAGCTAAAGAAGTGTTCTGCATCTTACTTTCCAGCTACTACTCTCAGTACAAATTACTACCTTCTCTCCCCCCCCACCCCCACCCCCCATGTGTAGTTTTAAAGTAGGGTATTTAAATAGATGCCTAAGTAAGGATTTAGGTATTAAGCAATTTTAACCAAGATATCAAGGCTCAGTACACTCTTAAGCTCAAGTTCATGTGGATATAAAGCAGGACCAACTTTATAGAAGTTGATGAGAACAATACCTAGGTAAAAACTTAGTAAAGGTTTCAGGTATTATCCCAAAAGTAGTTTAAAAAGACATATGATAACAGTGATACATTTGCAACAGGAATCCATATGCAAATAACTCTGTTGCTATCTCTCCAAGTAAATAAATTTAAGTGCAGATGTTCTAACCCAGGAGGAAGGGTTCCTTAAACAGTTATTATATGACAGATGAGGGAAACAAAAGTAGATATGATTCTCAGTTTACAGCATTGTTATCCAGTACATCTTTCATCAACACAGGAGATGCACACGAAAGAATGAGAGGCCTCTCTAACTCACAAATTCTATTTCTGTCTCTGTGCCTTCCCCCCCCCCCTCCAAAAAAAAAAGAATCATCAACCAAAGACAAAAAGATGACAACATGACAGATGAATGTGTATAGGAAGCAATTAAATTAGTAATCTCTCTCTCTCTCATTTTTAATGAGGATTGGGTAATAAAATATCATCCAGAAGTAATTCAGTTTAATATTTTGTTACACACTATACAGAAAACAATAGCCCATTTCTGAGGGCCACATTCTCGATTTGGAGCCAAATGCATGTAGCAGATTTTAAAGCCAGAAGGGACCACTATGTTAATTTAGTCCAGTGCTTCTCACTTCATGGCCCAATCTGCACAAGCTGCCTCAGGGCTGTAAAGGTAATACTGTATATATATATATATATATATATATATATATATATATATATAGTGGATGAAGCCCACGTAGCACATAGACAGCTGCATATGCAGCCCAAAACGGTAAATAGGTTGAGAATCGTTGATCTAGTCTAACATCCTGTATAAGACAGCCCATAGAACCTCACCCAATTCTGTCTTCATCAAGTCCATAACTTCTATTTCTATTATAACATGTCTTTTAGAAAGAGACCCAATCTTGATTTAAGCTTAAGGTAATAGAAAACCCACAATGTCCCAAAGTAAGTTCTTCCACCGGTAAATTGCACTCACTATTAAAACTTTGCACTGTATTTCTAGCCTGAATTCATTTAATTTTAGCTTCCAAACATAGGATCTCATTATGCCCTTTTCTGTTATATTAAACAGCCTTTTACTATTACTCTTTCCCATGTACATACTTGTAGACAGTGGCCAAGTCACCTCTTAACCATCTCTTGGATAAACCCTCCAGACAGTTTAGTCAGCCTCTCTTCATAAGGCAGGTTCTAGTTATTGAATCATTCTTGTAACACTTTTCTAAAAATAAAATTTGTAATTTTCTGACATCCTTTGTGAAGTGTGAACACTAGAACTGGACACTGTATTTCAATATTGGCTTCATCAGTATACACAAATAATACCCCATCCTTATTCCTTCTCCATATTCCTCTGCCTATACATCCAAGAATATTTGACTGCTGCAGTTTCTGATGGCACTGCCACATGCAAGTCTGAAGTAAAAATTTCATCCCAAATATGAGATAAATTATACCACTACTTCACATAACAAAACTATTTTCCTTGTTTGTTTCTTTACTATTTTGAAGAACCATATAGTTCAGAAACTATAATAGTAAATAAAAGGTCAAAAATGTGTGGGAAGATTACAGCTGCTGGCTGCCTACACATTTGCAAAACCACAGTTTAACTAAAGTAAAAAACATCATCCTTTTAACATCTAAGCATTTCCTTCTTTTATTAACAGTTAAACTTGAAATGTACATCAGTCTCCTGACATCACTCTCTTCAGTTGCTATGGGTCTAATTCAAGTGCATTACAATCACTGCAGTCTTGTACCAGTAATGGCCGGAAGAATTTAGCAAGTAAAGATCATTATCTTTAAAAGTAAATTTCTGTTTTTTCATGTCACACTTAAAAAAAAAAAGAGCGAAGAAAATATCATTAGTAAAATATAGGAAAGAAAGATTAAAACTAAAGCAAACTAGATTCACTGATCAAGAAGTTCATGCCTTGGTGAGAATGAATAGTTGCTCTTGATTTAAAGAGGACCTAAACATGGCTTTCTTGGTTTATATCAAGAATGTCAAGAAGATTAAAAACTTGATTTGACCCAAGACCCAGAGCAAAAAAAGAGTCTCATTTATTCTTTTTTGCCTGGTGTTTCTCTGTTCTTATGTTCTGCCTCTAGGGATTCAGTAACAACAACATGACAGATTTGTCCACCTGCGTGTCAACTCCAGGCAAGAATGACATCTAAAGACTGAGAAAAGAATGACTAGAAAATACAAAGGATTCTTCGCTGCTACTTACCCTCTTTTTCCATCCTGTTTGGGTATTCTTCAAGGTAAGAGAAGAGATGGTGACCAGGCATAAATCATGAAGAGATATGTGAGGTGAATATCAAGTTTTCATTTTTTGCTGCTATTAAATATGATTGAGTATATTTGCTTCTTTCTTAGAGCCTAAAGATTCTTGAGCTGTTGGTCTGATCTGCTCAGTATAACCTAAGCCTCAACTCAGAAGGAATCAAGCTCTATGGATACTTTTGACTTTCCTCTGACCAAACAAGAAATTAGTCTATAAAGTCTATTTATACCCGAATGTACATAACCAAACTTTCATGCTTCAGAGCAGTGCCATCCTTCACATTTTCATAATTTATGATTCAAAATCACAGCTTCTCACAGCTCTCTTCTATTTGTTATAAAAGGAAGAGTAAAAAAATATCAATACTAACAATGATAATTCATTAGTGTGTGTTTTGAGAGACTAACAAAATACTTAGACCTCAAATGGTAAGGGTGTGAATCATCAGCTGAGAAACAGAGCTTCAGAAGAAGAAGAAGAAGAAATGTAAATGATGAATGGGCAGAGTACAGAATAGGCAAAAAAAAGTGCATTCTGTAAGCCACTTATCACATACGTCAGCTCTTTGTCAGATGCATGCAAACATTACAAACCTAGTGTGTGGTATGTTAATATAAATACACATATGGAAGACAACTGTACTGAATAAACAACTGTGTTGTATATACAATTATTATCTATCATCAAGTTCTGAAAGTATTTTTTCCTAAACTCCACAAAACTCTAACACAGAAAATCAGATGTTCCATTTTGGGTTTTGTTACTCAAAGAGAAATTTCTGCAAAACTCAAACTGGATTAAAAACAAACATAACATCACAGCTCTAAGAAAAGTGTGAGTTGGTGGGTCAGATTGGTGTTTAAGACTCTAACTTATTCATTTAACTAACCTTTTAATGTTCCTCAGTCTTCAATAAATGTTCCAACATGCAAATAGCACATTATGTTTTAAAAACCATAAATCAACAGCAGCAGGCTTTTGGGTAGCAGAATGCTAGCTGTAAATTCCACCCTTTCCCACCTCACTTTTTAGCTAGACCATATTTTTTCAGGCAAATTATGTGGAGGAAAGATTTCTCTCTTCAGTCACACCACTGAAAGAAGGGCAAAAAAAATCTGATGCACTGCTGACTTCAGGACTAAATACGTCACAGTGGACTACCATTGCAATCACACCTATATTTCACCTCTATGGTCCAGCAAAGGCACCTACTCTTAAGCTACCAGTTCCCCAGCCATCATCTCTGGATACACTGGTTTCTCTCTGTTCTGACTGGGTATTTTTAGGTTGCACTGTTCCGTGCCTGCCTTGTGAATTCTCCAGAAAGGCAGACCGACCCAGCAGGCCTACCTTTCCATCTCTTCAGAAGCCATAAACTGTATAACTGTCTATCCTTCAGTTTCTATGTAGCTCTTTCTGAGCAAACCATTTTATTCTTTAGGTAAAAACATAGAGAAAACATGAAAAATGAATTTTTAAGATACTGAAACTCAATTTAATAATGTTTGTTTTGTCCGTGATAAGAAAGATTTTATGATGATGGGGTTTATTGTTCGATGAAGATCAAAAGAGCATATGCCATTGAGTGCATAGAGTGCTTGAATTTCTGTGTGGAAGCTCCACTCAGATTGCTCATCTGGAACTCTGGGAGGGTTGAATTTGAAGGTTGCCCCTTGAAGAGAGAGGAAACTGGTTGGTGGCTAGACTCTGCCCAGGAAAGAAAGACCTACTTATAATCTTATAAGATTAGGCTCTCCCTCTTGGAGTAAGATGTAGAAGGGTTAGTGAGCACTATTATTATGTTTATTCTGGTTAAGCAGAAGATTAGTGTTTTGCCAAACCCCAAAATTGGAGGCATAGTCTATCAGTGGGGTTTTTGAAGATATGTGTATGGTTCTCAAAACAGAGTTAGGAAAAATAGCTAGGATTACCATATATTCACAGGATAGCGTTCTGAGAGGAAGTTTAGAGGAAAGAAAGGATTATATTTGTGACCCAAAGGCTGGTATTAACTAAGTTAAGTAAGTGCTCAGGAAGGTGAAGGGCACAAAAGACTTTCTGAGATTTTGTTTTATTCATTTCTTTTCCAGGTGGGGCAAGGTTAGAAGTAATTCTGGGATCTCTTGGCTCAACCTGAGTTCCAAAGGGAAGCTAATGCCACCTTTTAAGGATGCCCCCTTCCTCCTACCTTATTTGAAGATTGGCAATTCAGGTCAAATGGGAATTTTGGGATTTACTTCAGTGGATCCAGAATTTACCCCATTGTATTTAAATATAGAATAGGTCATCCCCCAACTGGAGCAAGATATAATCCTCCATTCTTGTATAATTATGTCTTAAACCTTTAACTAATTACAGCTGATCTTAGTCATAAGGTCAACTGAAGGAAAGGCACTCTAAGAGTGACTGCCTAATATGGGAGTTAATTTATGTACAAAGAATACAGAGGAATACTGTTGACCAAATTAGTAGTCTTGGGTGAGCAGAACACTATATACAGTAAGGGACAGCCCACATCCTGATTCATGATGCATGTTTGAAAAAATATAATTTTAATCCTAGAATCTTAGGGCTGGAAGGGTCCTCATGAGGTCAACTAGTTCAACTCCCTGCTAAAAGCAAGACCATTCCCTCTAAATCATCCCTGCCAGGGTTTTGTCTATATTCTATATAGTCTATATTCAGCATCTGCATTTCATATAAACAATAAAGCCTCTTCAAATTGAAGTGAATCCAAAAGAAAATTATGCTGGGGTGAAGTTAAGTGACAAATAAGAGACATACAGTACAGGCAAGCAAATTAGCACAAACTTCATAAAACTGCAACAAACTATGCCATCAGTTTCTTGAATAATGGGTTTTAGCACACTAGCAGAAATCATGGATCTTTAAAATTTCTTTGTAATGTCTTTTGTTAAAGCAGAGGTATGTCTACCACACGTTTCCTATAAAATGCAGAGAATCTTGACTTGGGAGAATAACACTATGAAATTCTCCATCTATCTGCTTGTCTTATTGCTTGTCTGACAAATAATACTAGAAATTCATAACTTTCCCTGTAATATGCAGAATGAAAGCACAATCAAATGGACTGAAAAAATAACCACAACAACCTAAAAGGAATATAATTTTATTAACCTTTGGGGCTTTCCGGAAAACGTTCCCTGATGTCTTAAACTCTTGATCATGTCAATTAGTTACAAGAAAGTACGTTCTCACTACTCATTTTTCTGTGTAGTTCTAATTTTGTTTCCATCACTTGGGGAGGGATCTGAGTTTCAGAGATCCATTTTCATAGCTTTTGTCTGCTGGATTCTTTTCTAAGTGCTCACCTATTTTTAAATATTATCACAAAAGCAAATTGTAATGTTTGTACAGCACTTTCGAGACAAAAATAATTCCCACTCAGTATATATACTGAGTATAATTGTTATAAGATATTTCCACAGTTGTCTAAAAGTTCAAATAGTTAAATACACACATACAAAGAGTCATCCTGGTGAGTTTCTATCAGAGAATGTAACAGATCGGAAAAGGAAAAATCAATTACAGCCACCAAAGCTGGGGGGGGGTCATCCTCCAGCAAACCAGGACCTGTCAAAGTTGTAATACGAGATATTCTTGGAACACAAAAAGGCCACTAAGCTCATACCCAGAACTCTTTAAAAAAAATAGATGTTTTTCACTTCTTTTTCCTTCTGATCTTTGCTGTTTAGAAACAGAGAGGTTTTTTTTTTCTTTGCCCTGGTTTGTCCTGCATGAGTGCAGATGAGGGAGAGGCATCAAGTGTGAGAACCAATTAGTGCAGCTAGCTGGTCTTCCTGAAACCTTCCTAAGAGGTGTCCAGGACTCTATCCTTCTGCCCACTGGCAAAAGTGCACTGGGGGTGGCAGTCTCAGCCATTGCACGATCAGGACAAAAGCATATTCTTTTACAATATCCCTGCACATCAGTATAACAGTAGCAGACTGTTGTAAGTATAGGTCTTTGGTGGGAATCTCTGTTGTTCCGTCATACCAGATCTTGTCTTGACACTGTCCCCAGTAATACTCTGGAACACCACGACTCAAGCAAGTGATGTAGCTATTCCACTTGCTAAGGTGTAATGCCTAATGCCCCGAAGTACCAATACAGATTCCTCAACCATCTTCAACACCATGCTCCCCAGAGCCCTGGACAACATACTTCCATGTCCCACTCCCCCATCTGTCTCCCTGATTTCTCTAATGTCTGTGATTCAACCCAGATCCCAAACTGCCACCCACAACTGCCACAGAACCTTCCCCTGCTGGAGGACCCATCATGTCCCAGAGTAGAAGGGAAAGGGCAACAGCAGGATCACCATATTGCCCTCTCTGACCTATTGCTACACAGGGAATTCACACTTTAGAATACCTGCTAATATTTAGATGCATTTGTAATTTGTAATATCAATCAAATATGAGCCACAGGGAAATACACCTATTCCTATAGAAAGCCTTGTCATGGATTGAACATTGAGCTGTATGCCACTGCATTTTTTTGCACATTCCAACAAACTAGTGTGAGTGAAATGGCAGAGGAAGAAATTCTGCGTTAAGGAGACGAACCCTAAAAATAAACAATGAGACAAAAATATGTAAATCAGTTATACCAGATTACATAGTCTGTTGATAAATAAGAGAAAGATTATAGATCATCAAAAAATTATACTGTCCCTTTAAGATTTATAGAAACTAAATGCTTAGAATATAACAAAAGCCAAGCAAACTATTGGTTTCTGCTTCAGAGAAACACACAAGGTCTCCACTTTCAGCTGTAGGAAGTCAAAAGACTTTTGATAAATGGAAATATAAATCCTTCTGACAGACATGATCCACTTAAAAAAAAAAATCAGATATGGGCGGTGACATAGCAATTTAGAAGGGGCTTCACCAAAAACTGATGTCTGAATTATTTCATGTAGTTTGTAATGAATGGCTTCAGATATAAAGCCAGTTTAATCCTCCACGGCCTCCTGCACTCTGCTTCTATATTGCCTATCAGTCCCTAAACTCATCTGCATTGTATTAAAGAACAGCTGTATATGCACACGCCTGCAATACAAGGTCATGGAGAGTGCTAGCTATTGACACATCAAAAGGCATTAAGAAAGATTAAGAAAAATGTAATCCCCTTCTGGTGCTAGTTTAGTGCTTGTATGATGTGTGAAGAAGAGAAGATATCTCTCAGTCTCTGGACAGCTCCAAAGTTTGTTGCCTCGGCTCTTTTCGCGATGCTGCTGGTAGCTGTCCACTCTTCATTATGCTAAAAAATAAAGTTGCTTGATAGTCCCTCACATCAGGTGCCCAGTTGGTACACATGCAAGGAGATGCTGTTAGAAACACACTTTATTAAATTGGGAATTGGCTGTGCAGATCTTGATGATCCAGGCAGATTAAAGCTCTTTTTCATGTGGGATGTGCCTTAATGGTGCAAGATTGAACCTTCAGTACCTACCTAACTATAATCCATGGTACACAGGTTCCTTCTTTGTCTCAACAATCGGGAAATGGGTGCAGGCCAACGGGTCTTCCATTTGACCTGCTGGAGAGATACTAACTGCCCACTGTCTTGCAAAACTATGCTGACAGTCCTTAAACCAACAGATTCCATTGCAAACCAGTCTGTTTTCTGGATTCAAAATCCTGAATCTAGTGTGGGCCAGCTGCAGGAAAAGAGGCTGCAGATGGTGGGAAGAGAGATGGCCTTTCTCCTATTTTTGCTGGAAGCAGGAGGAACGTATTGTCTCCTCCTGAGGCTTTTCTGCATATTGAGTTTACTGACAGATGAGTTGCTGGGCCTAGAGGCATAGGAAGATGATCTCTCCTTCACTCTCCAATCAGTCTCTGCCAGGTGAAGGGAAAGCTGGGCTATTTACAGTCTCCATCCTGTTCTTTCTCTTCATTGTGTCTGGAACTGCTCACAGTCTGTCTGGGTGTCCTGAAATTGGCTGTGGGTGACTGCTCTTCTTCCCAGTTTCTTCTGTTGGTTGAGAGAGGAAAGCTATCAGGGTCAATGGAGGGTCACATCCATAAACCTGTGCCCGCTGCTGCCTGCAGGAGTCAACAGCACAGGACCCCTCGTGGACCCTTGGGGCCCAAAATGTTCATCACTTCTCTTGTAGCATAGCCCTCTTCTTAAGGAGGGAAAGTAGGCTACAAGAAAAAACAAGCATTAGCTCTGCCAGGTAAGTTAGTGTATGTCTACATTACAGCGACACATCTGTAGTGCCATAACGTAGACTCTTCCTACACCAGTCAAATATGGAAGAGGTTTTTCTGTGGATATAGTTAATCCACTCTCCAAGAGGCAGTAACTGGGGGCAGGTCTACACTGCCTGCCATTTTCAGTGGCTGTCAAAGGGAGAAACGCAAGTTACTTAAAAAAAAACTTGCATTTCTCCCTTCGACTCTGTTACACCCAGCACGTCTACGGGGCTGAGATGATGGGCCTCCCTTTAATTCAGCACTACTCCAGTTGTTGAGGTGGTCGTCAGCAATAAACTTCCCAATCAGTTGATTAGGAAGGTCAATTTGACCGTGGTGAATTTGCCACTATCAATGAAGACTAGCCCTCAGTCTACAAAAGAATTATTCTGTCAACCTAACCATGTCTACTCTGGGGTTGAGGTTGATCTAATAACGATGATCAAGGTGTGAAATTTTTCACAGCCCTGCACAACATAGCCTAAAGATAACCAATTGGAGTATTAGTTTATGATACAGTGTTAAAAAATACAAATGAATTGACCCTTGAGACATGGTGTATATACTACAAGATTTATTGTATGAAATCTTTGTCCTGACTCCTGATTGCTTAAAGCCATTATTTTTAAGCAGATATGGAAGATCCTTCAGTTAAAGCACCCTCTTGAAACACAGCACTTGCCCTTGAAGGCCACATTTCCAAAAGGATATAGTACTGCTGTCAAAACCGTGATTGCTCATACAAGCTCGTGCACTGTGATAAGTGCGTCCATACTTTTGGCACATGACAGTTAAGATGTGTTACTATATTTATATCAGCCTAAATTTAGTGATATAACTGTCAATAAACAGTTTATCACTTGCATTTTAATATTGTTAAGTTAGTGTATCAAATGCTTTGAAGATGCCCTTCACCCGGTGTTTTGACTTCCCTGTAACCCCTTTGCAGTACCCAATACTAAGACTTGAGCTCATACAATTATATATTGAGTATGCCAGAGGCATGTTCTTTACTATGTCAGCTATTTAGAGGTGATGAAGTCATTTTTGTTTCTTGAAAATTAGTATTATAGGGCTAGAGTTTCAAACCATCTCAATCTGGTTTCCCTTTTTGTGCATGCCAATCACTGAATGGGTAACCTTTTTGCCTTTGTGCATTATTACTTGCTTCCCCCCCCCCCCCCCCCCCCACATCCCCACCCCTCGGGAAAAAAAAGGAAACCTGGAAATCCCTTTTCATTCAATTTGCACATACAAAATGCATGTGAAAATAACAGTGTACAAAAAAGATGTGTAAAAGTGGTTACATCCACAATCAGATGATGGGGTCCATATGTATACTTGAAATTCTCACCTTCCTCTATGTGGTTCTCCCGTGAAGTTTCAGAGCAGGTATAGATGAAGTCTGTACAACATATTTCCAGTATTTCTAGTTGAAATGCAATTTCTCTCCCACATCCTTTCCCAGCCACTCCCAATATAAAAGACAAACTCAAGCTTTACTGAGTTTGGATGAGAAATTTAGATTAGATTCTTGAGAAGTCCAATGTTTGGAATGCTCAATTAAGAAGGGCTGTCAAGCCTTTCAGTCTCAGTCAGTGCTTATAAACCTTACAAGTGCTGCCCTAGGGAAAGAGTAATGTCTCAGTCATGATGTAGTTCACAGAGACTAGTTTTTCTTTGTGTATAATACTGCGCTAGAGATAACTTGCTCACAAACCATTAACACCGTCAAAATGAATGACATTAAGGTAACATCATTTAACATTTTCAGCACACTACACCAGGAATGCACGAGAGGTAAGTCATCAATATTCATTCACCAGCAGGGCACAGAACATTAACCCCTTGGATTTCAAGCCACAACAATTCTTAAAGAGGGTTGCGTCATACAAAATAGTTCATACATCTGGGAAAAAACTATTTTGTATCTAATAATTCTTTGATACTGTGTTACTTCCTCTTCAGATATAAATTAGAAATAATCCCAGCCAGATTCTGTCACTTATTTGGCAAGTAGTCCCATTGATTTCAGTGAGATTATTGGCAGAGCAAGGCCCCAATCCTATAAATACTTAGGGTGCATCTACACTTGTAAATTAAGTCGACTTAAGCTTGCTTAAGTCAACTTAATTTACTCTGCAACTACACTATATTTTCCTTAAGTCGACTTAAGCAGCTTGCTTAAATCGACTTAAGGAAAATTAAGTCAACTTTATTAAACCTTCTTTAAAGTCGACTTTAGGCTTAGGTCGACTTTCTAAATTCGACTTAAGCCAGTGTAGACCTGGAGTAGCCCTAAGTCAACTCTAAGTCGACTTAGGGCTCTCCAGGACTCCCCCACTACCCTCCCTGCCAGGGAGGGGGGGCGCAGGGGGAGCCTGACATGCCCCCCCACAGGGCAGGGCAGAGCCTTGCCCACCCTGCCCCTATGCCCTGCCAGGGTCCCTATCTCCCTTTGCCCCATTGTACCTAGGTACAATGGTGCAAAAGCTGAGCCCCCTGGCAATTGGCAAGGGGTGCCCCACCTGCCACCGTGGACCTCTCCCAGGTCCACCTAGTCCCTAGAAGTCCACCTAGGTATCCAGTGTGGATGCTCTAGGTCAACTTTGTAAGTTCCCCCCTAAGTCGACTTAATTTTATAGTGTGGACATGCTAAGTCGACTTAGCTAAAGTCGACCTAAATTACCAAGTGTAGATATAGCCTTAAACATGTGCTTAATGTTACGATCACGCCCCTATTCATTGATTTCAGAAAGACTACTCAGGTTCATAGGGATAAACATATGTGAAGTTTTTCCACATAAGGGCCTAACATGTCTAATCAAAGTGAAAGTGACCTACAGTTTATATGTGACAAGTTCTTAGAGGCACTCATCATTAGACTGGAAATACTGAGGTCCTCTCGCAATCAATCCAATTGAGCCAAACATCACCATCAATGGTACAAAACTAAAAAACAGCAATAATTTTACATATCTTGGCAGGACCATCTAAAATGATGGCTCCCTGGATCAACAAATATTTAACAGAATACAAAAGGCAAGCCAGACTTTGCTAAAAGATATTCAACAAGCATACCAACAAACTGTCAAGAAAACTGATGATCTACAATGCAGCAATGAGAGCATCACTTTTTTACAGGTGTGAAACATGGACAGTTTACTACATACATCTCAAGCTCCTTGAAAAAATTTTGTTTTCTGTGCTGTTTTTGCTCTATTCTGAGGGCATGCTGGCAAGACAAAGTGTCAAACATTAACGTTTTTGAAAGAGCAATGACAACTAGTTTCAAGACAATTACCAAAACTCAGCTTAGATGACTAGGTCATGTTATCAGAATAGGTGATAATAGACTCATTAAAAACTTCCTCTAGATGAGCTGAAACTCATGAAGCAGAGAAAGGGTGGTCAACATAAACCTTCAAAGACACTCTTAAGCAGAATCTCAACTCAGGCAACGCAAAGTTTGATAACTTCAAAGACACATGCAAGGGAAAAAAATAGGACCAACATAAATGAACACAATATACTAGAGACTATATTATAGTTCAGTTAGCTACAAGTTTTAACCTGGTTACATCAAAGAGCTCACCTAAAGAAGCTCAAACACATTCACTACAATTATTATTATTATTACACAGAGAGAGAGAGAGAGAGAGAGAAAGAGAGAGAGAGAGACAACAACAAATGTATTTATTTTTTTTAAAAGGTAAAACATATAAAATGAAATTACTTACCTCCAACATCTTTTATATAAAGTATAAAATGCTTTGTTATGAAAGAATAGAAAAATGGAGATGATGTTACAGATAGTTAGAATAGATAGAATGGTCTTCATGAAGACAAAAAGGGGAAAAGAAAAACTGCAAATTGTGTAGGTCAGTTATTATAGAGAGAGGAGAAATGAAGAATGCCAACAGGAATTTCTTCTCCCTTCAAAATCCACTTCAAGCATTCCAGTTTGGATTTCCTCATAATATCTAGCACTAGCAGCTGGTAAAGCAAATCAGTAGAGTAAAAACATTCACAAGTGTGAATAAAACAAGCAAATACATTAGTAACAGCCCCAAATAAAAACATGCACTCAGGGCAAAGAAAATGCAGTTATTTAATTATACATATGTGCCCTATTTTTAACATTCATTGATTTAAGTGAACAGCATTCTTTTACTCATTCTTCTCTCAGCTAAAACATGTTCCTAAATTCTTTTAACATGTCATCCCCTTCCCAGGATGCCAGGCCCTGGCAAATATTTTAATATAATGTTCATTAAAATTAATAGCTTAGATCATCTGCTTACATACTCTGTGTAAACTGACTTCAGCTGAGTTATCAGAGAGCAGAATCTGGTCCATTATCACTCATGTTGAGTAGTATTTTATCCCATGTCTAGCTCCATTGAAGTCAATATGACTACTTATGCCCTTTAAATTCATGAGAGCAAAATAACAGATCAGCCTTTTTATGACACATTTCTTTAAAATGAAGAGCTGACTGATTATAGATTGAAGGGATGACAGACACAGAATGTCAGGTCATGAAAGAGCAGAAGCTGCCTTTCTGAGCCTGCTACCTCCTTTTTATTAAGCAGAATAAACAACTTACATAAGATCATAATAAGCATTCCAGTGCAAAAACATAGCAGGATACAAGAACATAACAAGGTCAAATACTCAGTGTTTTTCTATCACGCTCTCCGTTTCCCACGCTCTCCCTGCCCAGTATGTTTACAGGCGGACAGCTTGTGATCATGCATCGAGGCGGTCCAGGTGTGCCTGGACTTGCCATCTCAGCATGAACCACGGGCCAGAATCCCTACAATAGATGATAAATAAAAGTTATTGATAACGAAGGCCCTGCCAGTCATGCTGTAATGGGATTCCATTAACGAGGCTGCGTTCCTGAGAACTTGTCTTCTCCCAACAAGGAAAATAGTCATCAGCAAATGAAGAAATTTGTTTTACAACATTTATTAAATGCAGTCTACTCTTTAGGGATTCTTTGGTATAAAGATGTTAAATTTATTTGTAGATTTTGATGTGAGTAACAGCATTTGCATATACCCTCCATGAACCAAGTATTGGTGCACTTTCTCTGGTACCAGTTTGTGGCAGCTAGTTTTCTGGCTAAAATTCTGAATCTCACTTTAATGCCTGTTTTTATTGTCATTATTATTAACCTTCTTAGACACAGGGCGCGATTTGTGTTCTGTGCTCTTCTTTGGGAGCCTATTTATTCCAAAACTTGAATCAGATTCTCCATGCCACTCCATCTTTACACTGCTCTAGTGGTGCAAATACAGTAAAAAAGCTTGGATTTTTGCTCCCATTCCCCCAGCATTGGGGAGACACAGCCAGATCCAGATCCATGTTCCTATACCATTCCCTTGTAGGCGCCAGCACAGGGAACATATTCAGATGGGCAAAGGGTGTGGTTAGAATGTGCTGAATTCCAGCTATCCTCTGCAGGCAGTTACCTTCTTGGTCTATAGACAGAATAATATACCAGCAAATGGTCCCGTGTACTGTTAGCTTGAGAAAAAACATGCAAGACCAATAAGAAACTTCATATTATAGAGAAATATTGAGAGAGCAACCAACCTATGGGAGGGAGCACTTCAAAGAGGAGATGATGACATATTGCACTATTGAATATCTATGGAAGACTTGATTTCTAAGGATAAAGTTTCTCTTTCAGCATGGCTTTCTTCCAACACCAGTAAAACAAATCTTTAAGTAAAACCATATGGTTACACTGCAACAATACAGTCATCTTATGTCACTGTATTTTATCAGCTGGTTGAAAAGACAGACAATGATTTTATGTACAGCAAGAAGGCTCTTCACCCACCCAAGCTGCTATAAAGACATAAAGACTTCCTCAGATGTAGAAACTGCAAGCAAATTACAGCAAGATTAGAAAAATATTATGGTTATGCAATTTCAGTCCATGCATCTGCGATAACATTTGATAATATTCAAGCTGCTAGTAATTTGAAGCAGAAACTTAAGTCACCCAAATGTTTTGCGGATGTTCCTCTGGCAAGTCAGTCTGATGAACAGCTTTCAAATAAACAACGGATTTTGTATAAAGCCACTTCAATTCTTTGGTCTGAAATAGCCAAAATGGGAATCTCAAAATATTATCCAAAGTCTATAGTTTATAGAGGCCAACCACTCATGTGCCTTACTTGCTGCAGGAGTTTGTCCTTTTGTTGATAAAGAGGTATGTAATTCAGCCAGCAAGGAATATCATACTTCAAACAGAGTCTTGTGGCACTTTTAAAGACTAACAGATTTATTTCTCGCATGAGCTCTCGTGGGAGAAAATCCCACTTCGTCAGATTCTTTGAAGATGGGAAACTTACAGAATGGGAGAAAATTAGATGCAGGGAAGTGTATGACATAGGATCAGGTCAGGCTGTAACAGCAAATCAAAGTAGATGTTAGGATTCAAACTGGGGAACAGCACATAGAGGAAGTTGAGGTAAAATCACCTGTTGTAATGAGAAAAAATATCCGTACTCCCTGTTTAACCCCAAGGCAACTGAGTCAAATTTGCATATAAATTTGAGTTCTGCAGTTTCTCTTTGAAGCTGTGATTTGTTCTTCATCTGTTTCAGCACAGCTATTAGCAAGTCGTCAATGGAGTGAGCAGAGAGATTGAAGTGTACCCTGTTGGTTTTTGAACAATGCAGTTTCTGATGTCAGATTTGTGTCCATTTATTCTTTTGCACAGAGACTGTTCTGTTTGTCCAATATACAAAGCAGAGGGGCATTTCCGGCACATGATGGCATACATCACATTGGTGGATGAGCAGATGAATGAGCCCTCGATGGAGTAGGTGGCTTGATTTGGTCCTGTGATGGTGTCTTGAAACTGCAGAACTTGAATTTATATGTTGCTGTACAATCAACTGTGTCTATAGGCAAAACATTCTTTCTGCACAAAACTGTGTACATTCCAAGGCAATGAAGACTGTAGTAACCCATGCATTTTTAACAGAGATCATGTTGAATAAATGATTATAATGATGATGACTAGAAATGTCATCAACATTTTTGTGTGTGTATAGGTAACATCAAAATGTATTGCTAGATATTATTTTACCCATTATATATTGAATGATACATATAATCATTACAATAAACTAATGCAAATATTTCAAAGCAGTCATATTTACATGTAGATGTTATTACCATTCATCCCTATTTGTAACTGCACCATTTGACAGCTTCACTTCATATTTTATCATAAAGTATATATAAGCTTTCAAATTATATATGATGTGTGGGTATATAGAGAGAGCACATTAAGTAGACCAAATCAGTGGTGTCTCCCACCTGCTTATGAATCTCTATTAAGGACTAGTTTTGTCCATTCCCCCTTCCCTAGTAACAATGCTTGTATAGACAGACGGACAAAGATAGCAGGATGGGTAAAAAACCTAAGGTGCATGGCTCTGTTGACTCTGCCACCATATGAAGTGCTGCTAACAATACAAGAAAACATGATTAGTGACGTTTATTATTAAAGATTCTATCTCCTCCTCAAGCTGAGCAGAAAACATGACAACTAACTGAAGAAGGTATGATGCCCTGTGTATTTTGACAACTATTCTAAAGGACTTTTTATGTGTAAAGTTGAGTTATGAATTGTACAAAATAATAGGTTTTATTTTCATTTTTATTAGATCTTTCATTTTGTATGGCGGATAACTGGTACATGAAAAGAAAAGTTTATACTGTATTATTTGCAATGTTCTGTTCCTAAAGTAACCAGGACTCAGGAACCATCTCTTCAGAAAAAAAGTGTCACTTTGAGATGTTGAACTTTATTATGCTATTCATAAAGAGATTCCAGCTAGTGTAGATATTTAGGGTGAACTTTACCTTTTTGCAGAGGATCAGCACAAGTCCTATGCTCTACTTAAGTTCTGCTATAATCCTAAAAATAGGTTTTAAATAGTGCATAGACTCTCTGCACAGGGCAAATTTCACCTTTAATGAGTAATGTTAATAATCAGTTTCCCCACGATCTGCTGGAATTTATAAGTAACACTAAAAATGACTCAGCTCATGTCTATTTTTGTACTGCTGTTGCTGTAGTGCCTCTTTACATACTGGGAAGCAGACTTCAATCTCAAATGGTTGGGAGACTCTCTATTTTAATCATGAATGCTGCAATATTTGGTGGTCTCACTGAAGTGAGACACTTTGCTTTCATTTTTTAAAGTAAGGTTCCTATCCTTGATGGGAGTGAAATGAACATGTTACTCAAGTGTACCCTAAAAGCTCAAAAAACCAAAAGGTAGACAAACAGCAGCCACAAGTGATTTTTTTTTAAATTATCTCATTTTTGTGTAGCCTGACTCATATTCTGAACTTCTGATGTTGGCAATATTACATCACAGCAGTGGCACACATCCATTGAACATGCCTAATGTATGATCAGCACTGGGATTTTCGACATATGCAATGATACACACTTCACATTTGAACATAGACTATGGCTCTTTATAATCTAAATTAACTTTTATTCTTAAATATAAATTATTTTTTCTTGCTATGTAGATTGCCAGCAGCCCTGAAGATATTTAGACCTTTAAAGCCACCCTAACCTGGAAGCTACAGATTTGTAACCACTTCCACCTACCCTTGGTGAGTTTAATGATCCTTTGGCATTGTTGCGAGCTGGCCTATATTAAATACCCCTGAAACTGCACAATTGTAGTCACATTTATCCAATCATTTTTAGTAATAAGGACATTTATTTGGACGTGGAAAGACAGAGGGATCATTTCCAAGTCCTCAAAAAACTCCTAAAGGAAGGAGTGGGCCAGCTGGCCATCCTCTGAAATGCCTCCAGAGTACGGAGATGAGTCCCTAGCTCCTGAAGATGAAATGGAAAGCAGACTTGATATCCCCAAAAGACAATTGAATGTAACTGCTATAGGAAGTGAAAAGAGGTTGCTTAGACCATGTCCACACTGGGGGTGCCACCTAAAGTCGGTGTGTTAACATTGACATAATAAAACTGTAGGAGAGTGTCCACAGGACACTCCTGCTCCATCTCCTTCAGCAGCCAATATAGTCACTGGCCGCCAGCTTTGCAGCCCCCCCTGAACTGCTGCTAGGCCAGGCTCAGTAGCCCTCTGCTGCTGGCATGGGACTGCTGCCACTTCCCCAGCCCTGCTGGGGGATCGGCAGCCCCAGCAGGGAGCAGCCCCAGTCCCAGGGCTGCGGGAGCCAGCGGCAGCCCCAGCCGGGGGTGCTGATTCTCCAGTTGGGCTGTGGGATCCGGCGGCAGCCCCAGCTGGGGGGCTTCCGAGCTGGTAACCCCAGCTGCAGGGCCGTGGGGTCCAGCAGCAGCCCCAGCGGGGGGCTATTGAGCCTGCGCTGGGGGGGCTGCCCAGCCCACAGCAGGGCTGCTGGAGTAGGGACAGCCCTGGACAGGAAGGCTAGTGTCTACACTAGGGTCAAGGTGAATTACTAAATTTACCCTTAACCCTACACCTCCTGGAGAGGTGGATTTATGAAGTCGAATTCTAAGGTGGCTTAATTCAACCTTCCAGCCCTGTTAGTGTGAACTGAGGCTGTAGAAGGTCGAATTAAGCAGTGTTAGATCAACCTTCCCCCTCAGTGTAGACCAGGCCTTTGTTAGTAAAGAAGATGCCAGAAAGCCTCAAAAGTAGTCCAAGCTTTCCTAGAAGTTTCTGACTCTCATGGACTTTCAGTTCTATGCTGAAAGTTTCCAAGGCTTTTATGTGAAAAGTTCATGCATCACACATGTAGCACTCAGTCCCATATTGCATTGTATATAACTGTGCTAGGCTGCTTTAAAAACAAAATCTACCGACATCGGAACAGGTATAATTAGCAAATCAATACTTTTCATCTCCATGGGAAAACCATGCAGAGATTATTGTAATCATACTAAGATGACATCTTGAAAAATAAAGAAAGTTAATGCATGAAACCACCAATATATAAGCACCGCAGTACATTTAAATCTTGCGAGGTCCTATACTATCACATCTTTATGTATTTCATTGGCATAAAGAAACCAAATACTGAACAAATGAATTACAAACATCCTTCAAATAACACATCTACCTCCCTAATGGCTTTTGAGCTCAAGACAGATAATTGCTCCCCTATACACAAACCAAAGCAATTTGATAATCTAATAGTGAGCATTTCAACTCTAAGCTCCTGTTACTGTTTTGTTTTACCATAATGAAAACACTAAACCCTAAGCGCTTAGTGTAGATTTTGTATTTAAATAACTGTCTTCTCATACCTTCTTCTCTCAGAAATAGTCTAAAGCTTTTTGGTCCTTAGCTACCAAATAAAGCTCCTTTCGAATTTATGGCAGCAGCAAGTGACACCTAGCATTGTAAACTCTGCAGAAATCATCCAACTTGATTAGACTTTTATATAAGCAATTTACTGGCCATGGGGATTGCTGTAGCTCTGTGGTAAAGAAGAATATTCCTAATCTAAAAGCATGAATCCCTTCATCTGAAAACAATTGGAAATAAATTGTTTAGACTGCGCTTTACTCATTTAATTATTGAAATATGCCAGAAAAGCAAGGGAACATCTGCACAAATTTTGCAAGCTATAAAATTAATGCTCATTCTCCTGCCATTGCACTGGCCTCAGATCCCATTGCTCTGACTTGGTGACAGAAGATTATTGAAGCTGAAGTCCCTACTGTCCATCACGGACAATGAAAAGAATATTTCTTCTTGAACTGGGCATCAATTTCCATGGAGCAATGACAAGAAAAAGTATTGCAGCACTTTAGTTTGGAAAAGTTTATTCTCCCTACTTTTTTTCATTTGACACCAATCTATTAAAAGAATATTATATAATGTAAGTTAGTAATGTTTCTAACATATGATACCGAAGCACGAATTTGATTTAACTTAAAAGGAATAGAAAACAGTTTTGTCTTTGTATAAAATTACAAATAAATTGGAACATATTTCTAATAAAAAATACCCTACACTCATATAGCACCTTAGAGCTAGACTGTGGTATTTAGGCGCAGCTCTGTATTGAAGGAAGGGTGGAAGTCTGTTGTCCCAAGGAAAACCTGAGGAAGCACCCTGCCTCCCCGAATTCCCTTGCACAGCTAAGAAAACACAATCTGTGACACCTCTTCAAAGGGGGCAATATACTACCTAATGTGCTCCCTGGTACAAGGGAGGGGTAGAGATATGGTCTTGCTTCCTTTCCAGCAAAGTGCTCCTGCAAGGAAAGCAGCCTCTGCACTCCAACCACAGGAGCTACAGTTTTAGGTCAGTTCTTCTAAGAGCTATGCAAGAGATGAGATTTCCTATTCCCTCTCACACTACCGCATCCAAGGAATGGAAAAAACCTGGCCCACAGTTAGCTGCTTAACTGTGCCTATACAAGGAGCTTTATCCTGTTTGTACTTGCAATCACATGCCTGTGTATTATATCAACCCTCCTTGATTTAAGAGGTGAAAATGGTGTTAAGTGTTAAACTAGATGTAAGTTATGAGGCTTTTTCTGTGGGGAATGGGATTGTATGTCATTTTCCCGTCTAACTTTCCCCTCCCCTCAAATGCATTGGTGGCTCCTTTTGTTAACCAATGAGGGTCTGGTGTGTTTCCTTCTGAAACAAATCAACTTTTCTCTTGTCCCTTAAGAGCAATATAAAGCACATTATCCTCAAAGGGACAGGATGTACTGTCTCTCCACTGCACTACCAACCTGTGTTGCTCATGCAGCACAAGATGTACCTCATTAATGAAATTCCAGTGTTTTCAAGGATGACATGGGCTTGCAAATTCCATCTTTATTACCAATATGTAAGATCTGTTTAACCAAATGATCTTTATTTAATCAAATTATTCATGCTCCGCAGTACTGGTGTTGGCATACTGTAATAGTACAATTATTTTTAATGCAATTTCTATTCTGGGGAGATGCTTGAGAAAACAAATGTATTGTGTAGTATAAGTATTATTATTAATTATCATTGGGGAGAAAAGAAGAAAAGAAATATTATTTATTAATGCAAGGAAGGGTGATTTAAGTTTAGGGAAGTTATAGGATGCCAATTAAATGGAAGGAAAAACAATAGCCTGAGAGGAAGAGAATGAGCCAGAAACAGGAAGCAATATATATTTCACATATACATTTCTGTAAAACTGGTGTCTTATAAAAGAAATACAAGGAAGTTATTTGGCTCGGTAACTAGAATGAAGGTTACATACTGAGGAAGAGAAGATTACATTCAAGGGTCACTGATTTGATGGATTTCCTTTTAGAGGCTTTAAAAAATTAAAGCCTCTGTCACCAGATGAGACCTTGGTTTTCTGTATTACTTTATCAGAATAAAGGATTTTCTCCTCAAGTTTCCTCCCAGATGTTCAACATCATGTTTTGGAGTCACAGAGTCCCTACATGGCCTCATCCCAACTCAGCTTCTATTCTGAAGATTTAAAACTATAACAACACGGTAAAGGAAAAATAAATATCCACAAGTATACCTGGAATTAAAACAAAAGTGTAAACTGAGTAATGAGGCACATTCAGTGGGCAGAAACCTCAAGGACATGCATTGCAAGTGCACGCAGAAAAGTGTAGGAAGATGCTTCATTTCTTCACTTACAGAAACTGGTTGGTAAATGTAGATATACAAGTGTACTCACATTTTTCTGCATAGACTACTGGAGCACCACTCCGTGAAGATTTGCCACTTCAAGGCTATGTCTCCACTTGTAATTTTAAGTCTACTTTAAGTAAGTCGAATTAACTAAGTCGACTTTAAGTCGACTTAGTGTGTCTCCACTTAAAAATAAAGTCGACTTAATGGGGAACTTAAAAAGTCGACTTAGAGCATCCACACTGGATTCTCTAGGTTGACTTTGTGGGGCTAGGGGGACCTAGGGCAGGTCCACGGGGGCAGGGGGGCACCCCTTGCCCAATGCCAGGGGGCTCAGCCTTTGCCCCATTGTACCTAGGTACAATGGGGCAAAGGGGGTCAGGGACCCTGGCAGGGCATAGGGGAAGGGTGGGCAGGGCTCTGCCTGCCAGGTGGGGGGGCATGCCAGGCTACCCCTGTGCCCCCCCGGCAGGGAGAGCATTGGTGTAACCCTGGGGTAGCCCTAAGTCGACTTAGGGCTACCCCATGGCTACACTGGCTTAAGTTGACTCTGGGAGTCAACTTAAGCCTTAGGTCTACTCAAAAGGAGGTTTTATAAAGTTAACTTAATTTTCATTAAATGGACTTTATTTCCCTTAAGTCGACTTAAGCAAGCTGCTTAAGTCGACTTAGGGAAACTGTAGTGTAGACGCAGGGTAAATTAAGTCGACTTAAGCTTGCTTGCTTAAGCTTGCTTAAATCGACTTAATTTACCAGTGTAGACGCAGCCCAAGTCATGTGAGCCAGGTTTTGGAAAAGTAATTTGTATTAACTTATCAAAGAAACATTTTAATAAAATCTAAATACAGGAAATATAGAACAGTCTTAACATTAAAGGAACATGAAAATCCTCAATTAGGAGGTATTCTGAGCACATCTTTTTTTCTCGGGAGCTGGTATTCAATTACACTTGCAATCTATGGAGGAAAAATATAAATTTTACGTCTCATCTGATCAGCTTAGAACAAATGGATCTTCTAAACTTAAATCAGCTAATTTATCCTTATCATGTACGAGCCTCACCTCTTGATAATTCCATGCAGTCAGAGATATACTACTGGGGAGTCCTCATGTTCTGAATTCTTCTCCGCTAGTGTTGATAGGCTGCCTTAAGGTCTAAAATATACCAACAAATCCACCAGAATCAAGCAGCTACACCAATTCCCAAGATCTGAATCCTTCAGGAGTGCTCATTGGCAATTGTTTCTCAGAAGAATTAGACAATAGAGGTAGGAGCTTATTTGAGTTTTTCAAGGCTTTGTCAGCCTTCACAAAAATCAAAGCTACTCCATTTAATCATGAACTTTTGAATGGAAACTGATGGATTTGGATCTGATTCATTTTCATCAAGGCCCATTTACATTGCACTAGCAGAGCAAAGTCTTAGAGGAAGCAAATTATACATTCAGCCACCAAACATCCCCTTTACACATCTAGAAGTGTTATAAAGTGTCCTTAATGTAAATAAGAATTGCAGCCCTTACTCTCTGAGTTTAGAAAATTTCTCACATTGACTAAGCCTTGTTCTAGAATGATAGAATTCATGGACTTTAAATTTTGATATTATTATTATATTATTATTATTCATCAATCATCATCATCATCATCTAGGAAGAAAGACATATCAGGTTTGGAGTGTCTCAGAGCACTGAAGTCCCCTCCATGAAGGAATTCATTATTTGTAAGAAATAAATGACTGATAAATAAGTTTGACAGAAAATTAAGAGATTCCTCAGAAGGAGCAAATAGTGCCTTTCTCTATGAATTCCTGGGTGAAATTTTATGCTCTCTTTGTGATGCAGAAGGACAGAGTCTACGGGTATAATGGTTCTTTCTAGAATTCAAATCTATGACCTTTAGTAAGGTGACAGAATCTTCACCGAAGCTAAAAAAAAAGATGCAGTGGGAAACACAAAGGAGGAATTAACTGAGTTATAATTTTAATTGTTGCTTAATTCTTGTGGGCACAATGGAAGAAGCAAGTATTTAAGATACATCAGAAAAGGAATGAAAAAAAATCAATGTATGAAAGAAGGAAGGATTTAGACAACATGTAGAATTTCTATTGTAATCAGATTTTTATAAGAATGGCCATAGTGGATCACATCAATGCTCCCTCTAGTCCAGTATCTTGTCTACCAATAGTAGTCAGTACCAGAAGTTTCAGAGAGAATGTGAAGAACAGGACAATTATCAAGAGATCCATCTCCTGTTGTTCAGTCCCAGCTTCTGGCAGTCAGAGGTTTTGGGACACCTAGAGCATGGGGTTACATCCCTGACCTCTTGGCTCATAGCCATTAGGCCAAACCTCCATGAACTTATTTAATTCCTGTTTTAACCCATTCATAGTTTTGGCCTTCACAACATCCCCAGACAACAAGTTCCACAGGTTGGCTGTGCATTGTTTGAATAAGCACCTCCTTTTATTTCTTTTACCCCTGCTGCATATTAATTTCATTGGTAACCCCGGTTCTTGTGTTATGTAACAGAGTCATGAAGGTAGCCTCAGAGCATCTTCCAGTGATGGCACTAACATCTGCCATGTGTAATTTGTTCTTTGTCTCATCTCTCCCCAGGAGCAGAATAATGTGAGAAGCTGACTATTTTGTTTTGGAAGGGGGCGTTTTGTTTGGTTTGGGGTTAGTTTTTTTTCTCCACTCTTCATGTTGCTCTGTATTTATATTTAAGAAGGTAAAAAAATGCATTTGGAAAGCATGCCACTATTACATATCTTATTGATATGGCGTCAGAATCTTTAGCTGTGTCTACACTTGGAAATTTGAGTCGACTTTATCTAAATCAACTTAGCGAGTCTACACTTAAACTTTAAGTCGACTTTGGGGGAACTTACAAAGTCAACCTAGAGTGTCCACACTGTACGCCTAGGTCGACTTCTACGGGCTAGGGGGACCTAGAGTAGGTCCACGAGGGCAGGGGAAGCACCCCTTGCCCAGTGCCAGGGGGTTCAGCCTTTGCCCCATTGTACCTGGGTACAATGGGACAAAGGGGGACAGGGACCCTGGCAGGGCATAGGAGCAGGGTGGGCAAGGCTTTCCCCTGCCCTATGAGGGGGCATGCCAGGCTTCCCCTGTGCCCCCCCCCCAGCAGGGAGGGCATTGGTGCAGTCCTGGGGTAACCCCAAGTTGACTTAGGGCCACCCCACGTCTACACTGGCTTAATTCAACTTTAAAAAGTCAAATTAAGCCTAAAGTCGAATTAATTCTAAGTTTAATAAAGTCGACTTAATTTTCATTAAGTCGACTTTATTTTCTTTACGTTGACTTAAGCAAATTGCTTAAGTCAACTTAAGAAAATTGTAGTGTAGACGCAGGGTAAATTAAGTCGATTTAATTTACAAGTGTAGACGCAGCCTTTGTTTCTTGTTATGAGACCCTTGCCTTTAATTCAATTAGGAACAGGTCCCTAAAGGTGCAAAGTAAAAAAGTTATTACTATAAATGATAAATGAAGTAGAAGCCCACGGTCATATTTCCTGTTTTATCTACTGAAGAAAGAACCTCATTCTTTCTTTCTTTAGTTTAAAAAAAAAATCTTATGAATTAGTCAACAAAGGACAATAGGACAACTGAGTGGTGTAGAAAAGTGCCACCCAAGTCTGCTGGTGGATTTTACCCAAATGGATGGACAGAATGCCAGGAGAACTTTCAGATAATCTCAGATCTTCTTTTAGTTGTAATAAATTGATTGGTGTCCTCAGATGGGATGGCTCTGAAAATGAAATCTAAGTATGAAATCAGTAAGTGTTCAGTGCCTAAACACCATTGAAAATCTGGTTCTCAGAGCTTAAAAAAAGGCACAAAGGACAGCTCTAAAGGCTGGAGCCTTTTGTTATCCATACAACTGACAAAGTTTATAGAATGAGTATGAACATGCTTAGGTGCCTCAGTAATGTATCTCTACTGTGTACTGGAGAGACAGGAGCAGGCCAGCCGGAGTGGGAGGGCATTCTGGTTATGATGAGACATGATGAGTCACCAGGATTTGCTCATATAACAACAGACTCCATCTTATTCCTGTAAATTTCCATGGATAGCATGGAGAGCACTAAGGGACATAACAGATCACCATCTTGTCTTCAGTCATCTTTCAGTCTACAGCCATCACCTCTGGATCTATTGATCTACAGCTGAAGTTATGAAACAAAGGACTGAAACCCATCCAGGTATTGAATATACACCAGAGGAATTATACAAGCCTGCAAACTCCAATTCCAAAGGGGTAGCCGTGTTAGTCTATTGTAGAAAGACAACAGAGTCCAGTGGCACTTTTAAAAACTAACAGATTGGGAGGAAATTAAATGCAGGGGAGTGTATGACATAGGATCAGGTCAGGCTGTAAAAGCAAATCAAATAGGTGTTAGAATTCAAACACTGGGGAACAGCACATAGAGGAGGGTGAGCATTTAATTTCCTCCCATTCTGTAACTTTCCCATCTTCAAAGCATCTGACGAAGTGGGATTTTCTCCCACGAAAGCTCATGCGATAAATAAATCTGTTAGTCTTTAAAAGTGCCACTGGACTCAGTTGTCTCTCTGCAAACTCCAGGTTCTACTGAGCACCTGATCGCATATGGACTTTCAAATCATTTTGTATGTATGTGATTTCCTTTAATTCTTTGACAGTTCTCTTATAGTTTCTTTCTTTTGTTTCATAATAAACCTTTAATTGTGGTTAATAAAGGATTGGCTGCCAGAATTGTATTTTAGGTAAGATCCAAACTTATGTTGATCTGGTAATATGGCTGATCCTTGGGGGTCAGGAGAACCCTTTGGTAAAAAACATGGAGTTTTAAGTAGCTTATCTCTTTACTAGACCCAGTGGCTGATTGGGAACCAGTGGCTGAAATGCAGTAAAGGGGCTTGTTTATATTTTGTTGTAGCTTCTTGATAACCAGTTTTGAGAATTAGAAGCATTGTTTGTTTGCTGATTGTAAAGCCTGACTTCAGTGTCACCCATCAGTACTGAGAAAATTTCCTCTCATTTTGCAGCCTACCCTGATGTTGGCATTTTCTGGTAGCTACTCTAGGCACAGCAGGGTCACAGAGCAGTATCCATTTCATTGCATGGACACTTCTTGAAACACTTCCCAAGCTTCAATATGGCACCTGGACCAATCTGGGGCCACAAAGGAAGCTTTCAGGTCTTTCTCTTAAGGTTGTACTTCCCTTGACTTTTTATCTCCACAGATCCTATAAGATATGCATATAATCATATCATGACTGCCATGTAGTAGCAAGAAGGCATCAGTCATCCCACAACCCTAGGCTCTCGTTTCTGCAGATTCAATAGATGGAATTTGAAACTAAATTAATTCAGGTTGGAAATATAATATCTTTTTAGCAGTCAGGGTAATTAAATGTTGGAATAACTTACCTTGGATCTAGTTTATTTTCTATCACTTGAAGTCTTTACATGTAGATTGCATATCTTTCTAAAAGAAGCCTTTACATGTATATTGCATATCTTTCTAAAAGGTATCTCTTGATTAAGCTTCAGAATATAGCCTATGGTATGCAAGTCAAGCTATATTATCACAGTTGTCCTTCTGGTCTTAAAAATTATGAACCTATTGATTTTGTGAATTTTAAAGTTCCAAAGGAAATGATTTCACTGCCTTCTTTTAAAAAAAGTAATGAGTGTATATGGATGAGACAGTGTGGTGGGGGATGAGGATGCAGAGAAAGGAAGAGAAACAAAGGGAGAGCAGACCTGAAAGAAGACCCAGTGCCTGGCCTACAAATGAATCTCCCACAGGAAACTCCATCTATCCACTTCCAGCATGCGGCAGAGCCATGATGGCTAATGGTATTCTTGGATGCAGATAGGCAAGGAGCTTACCAAAAAATTCAGATCCACCCTGATTCACATCCAGCAGTGGCACCATGATTGCTGATAACAGGTCCTAGCTTTGGCAGCTCTTTACGGCAACAAAAAGCACAGAACAAAGTCTTTCCCTAAAACAAAATACACAACAATAACTTTCAAATTTGAAAGTTAACATATAGAAAAGAGTGGTATGGAAAATGTAATAAAGAGGAATGAAAAAGTATTTTTCTTTAAATGCATGTGCTCAGTCCTATAAACATGGGGATGATACTATGTGAGTTCTGCATGACTAGTTGGCTGCAGTTTGAGCTAAATATGTTTTGAATGGTTTGCTTTGAATATCCTTAAACTGAGCCATAGATTATAGGCTTCCTGAATGTTTTCAAAGTTTGCATACATCCTTTCAAAATAATGACATTTAAATTTCACATCCAGTGAATTAATTGTGCATAATTTAGGCTCTTGTATGTCATTTGATCAATGTCATAGAGTAACATGTAATGTTTACTTCTTCCATCTGTATAATTTTATCTGGGTTCATCCCTGAATAAACCAAGTCATTGTAAATGTATTACTGTTGGGGGAGGGGGAGTTGTTTTCAATTCTCATATCATTGTAATTACATGTTAGCTGGTTTACCACAAGGTGCTATTCACAGGCAACACTGCAAAACTCTATTTGGATTTTACATCTACAAATGTATGTGCATATTTTCCTATCCTCATTGGTTTGTATTTACTATGGTTTATCCACAGGGAAAATCCTATGCATCACAAACAGTTGCTTTCACAGTATTACCCATATAGGTTACAACTTTCTGAGAGGGATTAGTTTATTTGTTATTCTAAGACAACCTTTTAAACAATACAAAGACAGAAGATGTTTGTTCCCGTAGCCTGTGCACCAATCTTTTAATAGAAGTCACTAGTTTTCAACCAATTTTTAAAACACATACAATTGTTTATGCTTTTTTAATCTGAAAATTGAATTTCATTAGTGAATGGGTAGTGAGAATCAATTCCCTGAGGACACTTTAGGGTTTCAGCTTACCAGACTAGTTTGGTTTAGGGTCAAACAAATCTTGATCTGGAAAGGGGAGTGAGGGGGAGGAAACAAGCAAAACAAAAACACATTTTAGACATACATTTGGAGGATAGAAAAGGGATTTACAAAAACCATTCCAAGTTAGAACAAGCCTCCATTAATAAAAATAGTAAGTCCCATTTGTATGACACCACTTATCAGCAAAGGAGGGAATTAAATATTTTAAGAGCTAGTGAAAAAAAGCTTCTAAACATGCACTTCCTTTCAGCATCTTAAAATAGAAAGTACCCTGCGAGGAATAGATTTGGAGGGAAAAGGAAAAAAGACCTCTGATTTACACTAAGGCATTATGTAATTTGAATGTTATTTATTAAAAGTTAATTACTGCTGTAAAAATGTTCTATGAACACATCTGAAGTGGTGGATTTATTTCAATTAATCACTGATTTACTGTTAACTACTAGTGTGGACACTGCAAATAATACAAACTTCAGAGAGCTGAAAATAGGCCTACAAGGAATCCTATCCAAAGCACATAATGAAATAAAAACATAAGTTTCTGCAGTGCAGCCCCCTATGGAAAATAGATATATGGCCTTTTCTCATAACTGAGTCTACTGGTTATTAAAGATGATAGACTGACAAACCTGGACACCCAGAAAAGCTAGAACAATGGCAGGGCTGGATTTCCCACCGCATTAGTGTGCTTCAATGATTATCTAAGGCAGCTGTCTTTTGTAGGGATCCATTTTCTTTCTCTTAAGGCAGCTAATAAATAGGCCAATTGCTGTCATTTTTAATGTGGATATATGTCTTTTATCAACTGTGTTCTGCTCATTGCATCCTTTCATATTGACCATCAAACAGCCATTCAGAAGTATTAATAATTGGTCACTACTAATTCAGATTTAGAAACAGTGGCATAGAGGTTGAAGATTCAAGACCCAATAATCTTCTACATTATCTAGTCTGCCATATGCATGATCAGTGTAAGCCTGCTTCCTTTTCTAATTACTATTAGTTTACCTGCCTTTCTGCTATGACCCCATCTCTTCATGTTGCCTTCTGTCCTCTAACTACTGAAACCCTGGTATTTCTTATAGTAAGAATTTTCAACTTTTTTCAACTTTTATTTTGCAGTGAATTGTAGAGAAACTCATTAAACCTGTTTCTGCAAATATCTTTAAAATAGCATTCTGTTTGAGAGTAATAGTCCTCTGTTTATCCATCTAAACGTGAAACCTGCAGTATGAAGTCTCATATGTTTCACACACTATACTTAAAACCAGAATCAAAACACCTTCTGTAATTGGGAATCTATCCATCAAATTCCTTTTCAGTAGCATCCTGATGCAATAACTCATTCCTGTAATATCTATCTGTCTTTAAGAAAGACTATAGCTTGATTAAATTAAACAAAACGGAAGTATTGGAAAAGTGTACCCTTGGCATTTTCTATGAATTTTGTATAAAGATGCTTTACACACCTAGAAAAAAAAGCCACATTGAAGTGAAAGCCAAGTGTTCTAATAATCTTAAAAATGAAACTTGGTTGATGTTTCTATTTTAAGACACAAATGAGTAGAACTCTGCACTAGCACTAACATTTGTGCTTCCAGAATAAATTAGGTGTAAAATATGCATTCTGTCCACAAACCCATTCCTTTGGTCTAACTCTTGCAGTTACTCATGAACTCCTTGGAACACAAAGTTCACCTAATTCATGAGCCCTAAGTGCTGAATTCCACTCACAGTTATGCCAGGAAATGCCCATGGGCCTCAACGCAAGCCATGAACATGAATTCAAGGGTAGAATTTGTCTTGCAAGATGTAACTTTGTTCTTTGGCATAGTAAGCAAAAATTAGTTCTTGTGGGAATCAAATGTGTTCTATAAAATTCCTAAACATAGTATAGCAGAAAAGCACAAAACACATACTCAAATTATAGAAATAAAGTTTACACAAAGAAGATAATTCAGAATGCATTTATACTGAAATTGTGTTTTAGGGTTTTAAGCACTAACTTTTCACCATTATCCACTGAATACTAAACTAAGTTCTGAGATCTCCTAGCTAAGAATTTAGCTCTCTCTTGTTGACATTTATACTGCATTATTTCAAACTTCATTTAGTGTTCATATGCTGTTATAAGCCTTGGTGTTTTTAATCACATTTAATAACCATGTATATAACTAACAGAGGAAAAGTGATAGAATCCCATATAGTATTTTATATAACATGTAATTTCACTCAAATGATGGTGGCAGATCTGATGACAATTAAATAAACATTGGCCAAAAGCAGCCTTTCATCTGAATATAAATTGGCACTGCACTTGCTCCCATCTGTCCAGCTAGGCAGTGGGAAAAACGGATTGTGTCTTATTACAGCTTTTTTAAAAATTCAAATACAGTCCTGTAATGGACTTAGAAAACACAGTTTTCTGTTTATTTTAAGGCGAGGGAGAAAACAGAACATTGAAATATTTAGTGATGCATAAAAGCAACATTTTTCATGCAACAGTAGGGAATGAGTATGATGCCCCAGAGTCTAGCTTTATACCTATATTAGACTTCTTGGCTATGTGTACACCGGCAAGTTAGGTTGACTTAAGAAGGCTTAAGTCGACCTAACTTAATCCTTGTCCACACTAGGCTTTCATTAGGTCGATTTAAGGAGCTTCCTTAAGTCGACCTAATGAATGCTTAGGTCGACTTAATAAGAACCGCAGGCTATTCATTAGGTCAACCTAAGGCCAGTATGGATGCATAAATCCACTTTCTTAGGTCGACCTAACGGAAGTTAGGTCGACTTACCAAGTCCAGTTAAAGGAAACCACTTTGTTAAGTCGACTTAATAAGGCTGACTTTAAGTCAATTTAAAGTCGACCTTATTAAGTCGACTTGACAAAGTCGACCTAACTTTTTCTAGTGTAGACATAGCCCTTAAGTTCAGTGGAGTTATTCGATTTGTACCCTCTCTCCCTCCTTTTCTTTAGCTCCAAATTGCTTTGAGTAGAACCACCCTTCTACTTCCAATACATCCATTTCCTCTCATTGAATGCCCTCTTTAATCCTTTAAAACCTGTGTTCCTGCAACTACACCAAAATAGTTCTTAGTATTTATCTACCTTCTCCGGCTAAATTCAAAGATTTCATACTCATTATCCAGCTTCACTGATTTCTTCTATACCGTAGGTCTTCATTGCTTCTCTGTCCTGAGTGAAATTCACAAATTGACCATTTTTTTCTGATTCCCACCTAATTAACCAATAATACCTTCTCAGGATTCCCTTCAGTGGATTTTCTTTCTCCCTCAAGGATTTTCCCTTTGTCCATCCTATTTTCTTTCTCTACGCTTTACATAACTGGTTAAAGTTCACTATTTAATTTGGGCAAGGCACTCTATCTATTCTACTTCAATAATGGGTCAAATATTAAATGTCTCATGACCAGCTTGTAAAAATCTGTTATAAAGCAGTTTCTTTATCAGAGAGAAAGCCTAGTTACTGCACAAGGCTTGAATAAAAAAAATCTATAAGACAACAAACTATGTGACTGGTTTTGGGGCTTAGAATCTCTCCCCAACCTAGGGACAGAATGCAGTACCTGTAGCCTGATACAAAAGCACTATATGTAGGCTTGGACAAGCAGATCCATGTTACTAAGACCACAACCTGTGATTAAAGAAAGTTCACAGAGGCTCTTTCCCTTTCTCCTTTGCTGGTGGGTAACTTGGAAAGCAATCCTCCCTCATATCAATGAGTGGAGGAGAAGCTTACCTTCTGCTTTCAGCTGAGAATGGGAAACCATGCTTCTTATCAATCCGCCTTTAATCCCTAGCCAGAACTTCCTGCCTACTATTAAATAGCTGTTCTCCACAACAAGACAAGGTGTGAAGGCTTCCTCTTCATCACTGTTCTTACCTGCCCAAAGGAATAGAGCTGGTTCTGCTGAATTAAGGGTCTTCTGTAGTACTTATCTAGAGCCAAGGAGTATGAAGCGGTTGTAGTCAGTAAAATGTGTGTGTTGGGGGAATGGGGAGAGGAGGAAGGAACTTCTTTAGAGAAGATTTTTAGAAACTGGTAATGAGCCATTTAACATTTAGCCTTTCTTTGTTTAAGGAGAGTAGATAAGATACTATACAAAAAAAAACAGTCAAGACAGTTCACAAAGCTTTATTCTTATTATTGATTTTCCTATAATAATCAGTTATATGGCCTTCATTCACACAGTAAAAGATGCAAGAACTACTCTTTGACTGCAGTAAGACTGCTTTCGTAAGAAGGTAGTACTCTAAGGCTATGTCTACACTTGTTAAATTGACTTAACAAGGTCGACTCTAAGTCAACTTAAAATTGACCTTGTTAAATCGACTTAACAGAGCCTATAGTGTAGACACGCCCATCTACACTGCCTTTAAGTCGACTTAATAAGGTCGACTTAAGCTTTAAGTCAACCTACAGAGGTGGTGTTATTAATTCAATTTAAGGAAGCGCTTAAGTCGACTTAACAAGCGCCTAGTGTGGAGTTCTGTAGGTCGACTTAAGCGTCCTAAAGTCGACCTAAGGTGCCAGTGTAGACGCACCCTATAGGTGTGTCTACACTTGTAAATTAAGTCGATTTAAGCAGGCTTAAGTCGACTTAATTTACCCTGTGTCTACACATGAGTTTCCTTAATTCGACTTAAGCCGTTCCTTAAGACGAATTAAGGAAAAGTTAATTTGAATTAGTAAAACCTCGTTTTACTTCAAACTAACCCTTGTCAATGTGGCCATGTTAGTTCAAACTAACTGCTTAGTTCAAGCTAATCGGCACATTGACCTTAATGCAACTGACTAATTCGAACTAAGCATGGCACTTGCTTAGTTCGAACTAGCATTCTAGTGAGGACATGCTAGTTCAAATTAAGTTAATTCGAACTAACTAATTCGAATTCACTTTGGTAAGTGTAGACGTAGCCTATGTGAGTACAAGTGGCAAAACAAGTCATTGATAAGCAACAGTCATGTATACTAAAGAAAATAATTGTTCTTCATTCTGTTGTTTGGTTTGTCTGAACACCAGAGGCCAAATTCAGTTGTTGTGTAAATGGGGAAGCAACTCCATTCAATGCAGCAGATCAGTGGAGGCATGCTAGGACTATACGTGGCCCTCTCCCCACTTTTCAGAGGGAATATGTAAAAGTAAAGGAGCAGGCACTAAAGAGGTGTTCAGACTTCCAGATAAATTATTCCTTCTATATTGCTTTCAAATATTATTTCCTTTAATTTCCTTATTTTTACTTTCATTTTTATTTGACAGCAGAAACAATGCTGAAAGTACGAGAAACTGCTTTTACCACTGATGAATGGATAAGACAGTATGGAAATTGTTTCAGAATCTATCACCTTCTATGTCTTTCTTACGTCTCTCTCTCTCCCTCTCTCTCTCTCTCTCTCTCTCTCTCTCTCTCTCTCTCTGCTGGCTGGCTTCATTTGTCTTTCTCATAGCCAGATCATTCAAAAAAACAAGCACACACCAAATGCTTACTCTGATTTAACTCTCCTTTGCAAAATTATTTTGACCTCTCACTGCTCTGTAGGATAAACATAAGACTGTTTTCATGAATTTTCATTCCAGCAAGGCTCATACTCCCCACCATTTCAAAATGGGTTTATTTTTTCCAGTTTCACTCATTAGTTTGTACCAATGTTGTTAGGAAAACGGAATGAAGGAGAACTTCCTGTTTTCATTGATTATCAACTTCCCTTAACTAGACAAGTTCAGGTGAAATCCATGATATATGAATACCCTTTGTGTTCATAGACTTTGAGTCACTTTTTGCCTGGTGATGCTGCTTGCATTTTTATTGTGAACCTTAGAAATTTCCCATTGGTGAATGTCCTTTTGATCTTCAGATTTCTAGTCTCATTTCCTTATTTTTCCTCCTACATACTTCATTTTGCTTTGCTCTCTGTAAGACTTTCCATTTTACTGTATCCCCCACTACTATACCTGTACCCTACATCTGCTTAAGGGGTTCCACAAATATCCCCAACCCCTCAAAAGAGCAGTTTGGATTTTGTCCTGTTCAGAGAGTTTTCTTATTCTATCCAAACCAGTTCACCCATCTCTAATTAATATACTTCTATATATATTTCAGGTCAGAAAGAAAGGGATGGCTCACTCTTATTCTTCAATGCTGTTCTAAGAGAAACTATTAATGGATCTCTTGCAGTGAGGTCTGAAGAAAAGCAGCACAGTGACAGGTTTTGAAATCACTAATGCAATGTTCCATACTTTCTGTAAGGGCTAATTATGAAATGTGATTAAATGAGTTACAGATAAAGATAAAAGGCAGAAAGGAACAGATTAGCTGCAACACTTATTTTAACATAACTAGTCCAGATTTCTGTACCAGCATCTGTAAAAAGATATTAACAACTAATCTAACTATCTTAACAAGTTCAGTCAGTTATTTCCTTCATGACCTATCAAGAAATTGCATGTTTATAAGCATGTGTATGTCAGATGTAACTTTAGTCTTATATCATACAGGAAGTACTTGGCAAATGGTTACATGGGCCCCGTGCTGTCCTGCTCTCAGCGGGGCAGTACGGGACCCATGCCGCAGCTCCCCCCACGGCCACGCTTCAACCTGTTCCAGGGCAGAACAGGCAGACCCAGGGGTGGGGAGGGTGTAGAGCCAGTCCTCCCTGGGCCCAGTGAGTGGGCTGGCCTGCTGCCCCACACAGACCAGGCTGTGGCTGGGGCCAGCCCCTGCCATCAGCCTAGCCATGGCTGGCTGCTCATAGACTCATAGACTTTAAGGTCAGAAGGGACCAGTACGATCATCTAGTCTGGCCTCCTGCAAAATGCAGGCCTCAAGACCTCACCCACCCACTCCAGCAATAGGCCACCAACCTATGACTGAGTTATTTACCTCCTTAAATCATGATTTAAGGACTTTAAGATACAGAGAATTCACCGGTAGGTGAGCCATGCCCTGTGCTACAGAGGAAGGCGAAAACCCCCCAGAGCCCAGGCCAATCAGCTCTGGGGGAAAATTCCTTCCCGACCCCAAATATGGTGATCAGTTAAACCCTGAGCACGTGGGCAAGTCTCAACAGCCAGTTACCCAAGAAACAATTCTCTGTAATAACTCAGAACCCACCCCATGTACTCTCCCCTCTTAAGCCACTTGTATATCCAACACACGTAGCCAAATATCAATTTCCAAAATAGGGTAATCATACCAACCCCTCCATAAATTTATCAAGCTCAGTTTTGAAAGCAGTTATGGTTTTTGCCCCCACAACTCCCCTTGGAAGGCTATTCCAGAACTTTACTCCTCTAATGGTTAGAAACCTGCGTCTAATTTCAAGCCTAAATTTCTTGATGGACAGTTTATAACCATTTGTTCTGGTGTCCATATTGGTGCTGTACTCAAATAATTCCTCTCCCTCCCTGATGTTAATCCCTCTGATGTATTTATAGAGAGCAATCATATCCCCCCTCAGCCTTCTTTTGGTTAGGCTAAACAAGCCAAGCTTCTTGAGTCTCCACTCATAGAGCAGATTTTCCACTCCACAGACCATCCTTGTAGCCCTTCTCCGCACCTGTTCCAATTTGAATTCATCCTTTTTTAAACATGGGGGACCAGAACTGCACACAATATTACAGATGGGGTGTCACCAATGCCTTGTACAGCGGTACTAACACCTCCCTGTCTCTACTTGAAATACCTCTCCTGTTACATCCTAGAACCACATTAGCTTTTTTCATGGCCACATCACTTTGGCGGCTCATAGTCATTCTATGGTCAACCATTACTCCCAGATCCTTCTCCTCCTCAGTCCGTTCCAACTGATGCGTCCCCAACTTACAGGAAAAATGCTTGTTATTTGTTCCTAAATGCATGAGCTTGCACTTCCCATTATTAAATGTCATCCTATTCCTGATGCTCCAGTTTACAAGGTCATCCAGATCTTTCTGTATGGTATCCCGATCCTTATCTGTATTGGCAATACCTCCCAACTTGGTGTCATCCGCAAACTTTATTAGCACATTCCCTGCTGCTGGTGGCGGCAGCCTCAGGTCCCTTCCCGACTGTGGACGGGGTGCCAGCGGTCTAGAGTCCCTGGCTGCGGCTGGCTCCCGGCCACAGCCAGCTCCCAGCTGCACCCTTGGCCAGGGCCGGCTCCCACCAGAGTCTGTGACCAGGGCACTGGTGGCAGCAGCCTCGGCTGGGGCCAGCTCCCAGTGGCTGCCTCAGGGCCGCAGCCTCGGCAGGTTCCCACCCAGGACTGGCTCCTGCTGACATCGTGGCCTCAGCCAGGACCAGCTCCTAGTGGCAGCCTTGTGTCCCCGGCCGGGGCACCGGTGGTGGCAGCCTGGGGTCCTGGCCTTGGCCGGGGCCAGCTCATGGCCACAGCCTCAGTTGGGGCTGGCTCCTACCGGCGGCAGCCTGGGAGGACTGGGGCCAAGGCAGCGGCCTCAGCCGGGGCCCCGGGGGCAGAGCAGGCCAGCCCAGTCCGCCCTTCCCCCCTCCAGGGTGGGGTGGGGTGGGGGCCCCCTCAGGCCAATCGGCTCTGGGAATCACTCCCCGCTAGGGATGGCCCTGCTTATAATTCTAACACAGATACATATAACTCCAGCTATTCAAAGGAAAGAGACTTAATCAACAGTAATAAATAATGCTAGGAATTCATTAAGAAGAGAGATTGTAATAGTGAAGATACAGATATTCAGGACTGTATTGTACAAATATCCTTAAAAAATATGGGTACTCTAGGCTATACACTGAAATCACATATCCATCATCACCAGATAATCTTATATGTGAAGCAAACCAAGAGCATTTAATCTTCCTATACTTTCCAAATACACAGTGTTAGAATCCAGAAATTACTTCACAGGCACTCTCTAAATTCAGTATTGAGGATGACTTCTAGCCTTTGTAAATATGAAGACGTGCTCTTGAGGGGATAAGGTTTTCAGGACCAATTAAACCCTGAGGCTTCATGAAAGCAAATCTTCAGAGTTGTAGTAATATTGACAGCAAAATTGTTTTTTAATTGTCTATAATTATATAACATTAGAAAATATTCATAGTTCATTGCCAACATTAATCTGTTTGACTTTGTTAAACTATTATTTAGGAATGGGATTTTGAAAGTAACTAATGGCGCAGACCTACAAAGGATTTAAGAGTTGCATAGCTCGGATTTGCAGTGCCTACCTTTTAGGAAATCACAAATCCTGGGTTAGGCACCTCTGTCCCTATACAATATACAAAGAGAAGTAGGCACCTAAAGAATGGAATCCCCAAAAGCCTGCACACCAAGTGGGGACCTGCTTAAACTAATCAGTAACAGATACCAATAAGAGGGGGTTGTCCTAAGCGTCACCACTCTCAAAGTCAGGCATTTAAGTCCAGGTTTATTTGGCTTCCAGCTTGGGCCCACAAGAACATCTAAAAGCCCTTCCACCAGCCTAAGGGGAGGAGCTACACGTAAGTCCAGGTGGGTGGTAGAGGATCCACAGCTGAAAGCCTTCTCCTGTAGTCAGGTTCCTAAGCCCCTTTACAGCAGATGTGTACACCTAAGAGCCCAGGCAAGAGTAAACAGCAGTTTCCCCTAACTGTTAGCCTTGTGATTAGGCACTTGTCTAGAATATGAAGGACCCTGATTCAATTTCCCCTTCTGCAAGATGAGAAGGAATTTGAACATTGGTTTCCTACATCTCAAGTGAACACTCTACCCACCGAACTATAGAATATTTTGATGTGCTCCATCTGTCTCTCCACTTTTAACAGGTAAAAGTAAGGGTCACACCTATAGTCCAATATATAAGGCACTCATCAAAAGATAGAAAACCCATCTTGTTACCAGGCAGCAGGGGCGTCACTTCTCTGAAAATAAGTTCAGCCCCTCCCCTCCCCCCCAGGCCCAATCTGGCACCTGGGGTTGGGGCCGGCTCCTGCCACCACCAGTGTCTGGGCCCCAGGTTCCCGGCCAGGGTCAGGGCACTGGTGCTGGTGCAACCCATATGCCTAAAACAGGCTCTCTCTTTAAAAGACCTATTCAGGATGGGTTACTGTTGCTGGGAAGGTTAGCTGCCCACAACCAGAAACTTCTGGAAACAGGGAGTGGTAGCATTTTGAGCATGCTCCACAGGTTTTCCTGCTGGTGTGGTCAGACCATATGAGAGCAGCAGACTGCAGACAGTAGACAGGGGTTGCATGAGAAGAGCCCATGTGCTCAGTGTGCAAGATGAAAGAAGCTGAGCCAGGAGTGAGCAGCAAGATGTTTTCTCCCTCCTATGGAGTCTTCTGCAGAAGAGTTTGTGCACATGCATATGAGACTGAGGACTTATTAACCAGTAAGCTGACTGAATGGTGCTGGTTCCAGAGGAGAAAGAAAAGCCTGAATGGAATTCTACTGAAGATCCCTGCAACGAAAGAAGAGGACAGCTACTTCTTTCCACTCTAGCCTTTGGACTTGAACAAAGACTGTAGGTGAGAGTTAGGTGAACTCTGCCAGGACTTCAGGACTCTTGGGTATTTTTCTCACGGGGTTTCTGTGTAGACTGTTCTGTTTAAATTCATTTTGTTTTCTTAGGATAAGTTTATTTAGTGAGTAGTTAATAAAGTTCATTTTTATGTTTATTCTTAGTAGTATTTTAATGTGGGGTGGTAACTCTGAGCAGTCTTTGCTGTGAGTCCCATACAGACTGGATCCTGGGTCTCCAGCTGTTTCTCCATAGGGGTTGATTTTTGTAAGGCACTGGAGAAGGGCAATTGAATGAATTTTAGCCCACCCGAAGGTTACATTGGGACTCGGGGACTGTGCCCCGTGCCAGTAACACCACTGACAGGGAGATGGGGGAATTGCACTACATTTTCCTACATCCCAGGTAAGGGCTAACTACTGGGCTAAAGGTTAAGAGAGGCAACCATCTCCTCCCCGCTGTCTAGGAGTGCTCTGAGCATGCCTACCAGGCCCCACAGACAAGACACATCAGGGAATGCCTATATGGCCCTGATTTGAAGATCGTACTGAAGCTTGGATGTGAGACAGGCAGGAGTGTGTATGCCCACATATGGAAAGAGAAGTGCTTTGATACCAAAGCAAAAAAATGTACAGCAAAAACATAGGTGCCTAGAAATTTTAGGCACTTACTGGATTAAGCAGCAGCTGAGTAGGTGCTTAGAGGATCTCAGTGATTCCTAACTTCTGGTCATGGGAGCATAAGTGTCTTCATGGACCTTGGGTAATGTGACTTAATACTTGTGCTCTTAAATTTTTTAGTTACTTCTGAAAATCTAACCCTACAGATTTTAAAATTAATCTTTATTCTAAGTGTTCTGAATACACTGTATGATAAAGAAAAGTTAGCTACTGATCCACAGCAAAAGACAGAAAGAATTGCACAGGAGATGATCATGAGCAAAGGCATAGAGCTGGAAGATAAATATACATTCATGGTAAGAACAAAAGAAAAACGGTGGAAGAGTCCAATATACAGGGGTCAGGCCCTTAACTATTGTAAATCTATCTATGAAGCTCCACAGACTTCAGTGTTAGCTATGTTTATTTACACTAGCTGAGGAGCTGACCCACGTATTTCCAATTTATATACATAGAAAACAAAAATTCAACAACTACACCACCACTACATTTTTCTGCAGTGTTTCTGCAACACTTTCCCATAGTGTCTGTCTTTGTCTGTTTCTCAATGACTCTTTTCCTGACCCTCTTAAAACACCAGGCCCTAGACAGAAGATTGTCTTGCTAGTGGAACCCTCTATACCTGCTGTCCTTTGAAAACTACCTTCCTTGAACCAATATTACTCAGCATCACTTTTCACTGTCCCAGATGGAGAACCACCCTTATAAAATATCCAACACCTTCCATTACACACAGAGCTCTTATCAGAGGGACAGACTCCACTTTCTGGAAGTCCCCTAGGACTACAGGCCTTTCTGCTAAAATGCACCCAATGCCAAGTTCCCAAATAAAACAAAACAGAGTGTAAATGTTTTCTATTAAAAAATCCAACTCCTAAAACATGCTGACTCCACAGTCAAGGCCAACATTTTATTACTTAATTATATTATAAGACATTATAATAACTCAAAAGTTAATTGTAACTTTGATAAATTAATAGAAAATAAATAAAAGAGTAGTCCTATTTCTCACACAGTCATATTTAATATAAGCTAAGGTTTTTTTGTAAAATAATGTGGAAAAATCAAGTATGAATTTGTCTGTGCACTATGAAGTGTGTCTGTGCATCACTGCATGCTTGTAATATAGCATATATAGACGTACATCAGGGCTTATTTTAGTTCTCTGAAGTTGTTATAAAACCCACATGAATGTGTGTAAGTCATACATGTGGGTTCTTCTGCATGGGTATGTTTAAATTCCCGTGCTTCTATTTGTGAGCATTTGTCCTTTTTGAAATTCATGGTCAGACATGCTTTGTGAGAGTGAGACTACTGTATCAGTATTTTAGAGGACAGATTTATATTAGGGAACAAAACTGCTAAAGCCTTTCTGGGTGCCTCTACACTTACAAATTAAGTTGACTTAAAGAGGTTTAAGTCAACTCAAACTACTCAGCATCCACACTAGGTTTTCCTTAAGTTGACTTAAGCAGTTCCTAAAGTCGACCTAAAGAAAAGTTAAGTGGACCTAATAACACCTCCTTTTAGGTCGACCTGATGCTTAAGTTGACCTTATTAAGTCAACCTAAGCCAATGTAGATACAGAGTAGCCCTAAGTCAACCTTCCTTCCTGACCTCCCTCCCAGAGTTCCTTGCATAGAAAAAGCCTGCCCTGGCCAACCACAGGGCAGGATTCACCCCTGACCACCCTGCTTCCCAGAGCTGGCCAGACCTGCTGCTTGGGATCAGGGCAGGGCAGAGCAGAGCCAGCGCCGCAGGCGGCCCCATACTGGAGCCACGAGGAAATCCTCGACCTGCTGGCCATGTGGGGGGACGAGGCAGTCAGCTCTCAGTTGCGAGGCAGCCATCGCAATCGGGAGGTGTATGCCTCCATCTCCCAGGCCCTGGTTGACAAGGGCCACACCTGGGATACCCAGCAGGTTTGGGTCAAGATCAAGGACTTCCACCAGGGCTACCAAAAGGCCCGGGAGGAGACGCTCCGGATAGGGGCAGCCACCACCAGCTGCCAGTGTTACCAGCAGCTGGATGCCTGTCTGGATCAGGAGAGCAGCAGCCTGCCAGCCCACACCATCGACTCTGCCGAGACCCCGCTCAGCTCGCAGAGGTTGTGCAGACAACAGCATGCGCTGACGACCATTGGGAGGTTGCTCTCGCTGAGCTGCAGGCAGGTCAGGAGGGCCCTACAGTGGGCCTTGAGATGACCGAAGGCGCGCTTGACGACCCTACAGCACCAGTTGAGCCCTGATTGAAGAGGAGTCTGCTGGCATCCATGCGGCCTGTATCATCCAGGGGAGCAAGGGGTAGGCAGCATCCCTGAGGATCAGGAGTGGCACCTGCACGTCCCCAATGGAGATGGTGTGGTTTGAGAAGAAGGTGCCCACCTGCATGCGGAGTTGCACAGGATCTGTGAGTCGTGCACCTTCCCCAGCCAGCCCACATAGATGTTTTGGAAGATTCCGCAGTGGTCCATGAGGGCCTGCAAGACCACGGAGCAGTACCACTGGCGGTTCACATAGTCCCTAGCACTGTGTTCCGGGGCTTGGATGGGGATGTGGGTGGCATCCACAGGAAACCAAGTTGGGTGAGGCTAGCGAGGAGTTCATGCAGGTTGCCCTGGTTGACAAAGCGGGCTAGCAGGACCTGGTTGATTGCCCTGCAGATCTGCATGAGGCCAGTCCCCATGGTGGCCTTCCCTATGCCAAATTGCTGGGCGACGGCCACTCACTTGTCTACAGGCAAGGCGGGTCGGAGTTGGGTGTCCATGCGCTGCAGAACCAGGGTGAGCTTGAGGACGAGCTCAAGGAAGGTCCGCTTGCCCATCTGAAAGCTCTGCAGCCACAGGTCATCATCCCAGCTGGTGAGAATGATCTGCTCCCACCAATTGCTGCAGGCCTCACATGCCCAGAAGTGACAAGGCACGGAGCACAGAAGCTTGCTGGGGCAGGAAGGCGGGGGCAGGCTTTCGTCTTCCTCTGTGCTGGCAGGTTGCCAGACAGGCCTGCTCCACAGCCGAAGAAGCCTTACCACTAGCTGGCAGGTGTCGCACAGCTGCCTGGCAAAGCGCAGGAAAAGAGGCTGATCCATGACTTGCTCAGGCTCCAGGTTGCCAGGCACAGTGGGAAGGGGCTGAGCTCACTTCCTCTTTTGAAGGTGTGGGCGGGGAAGGGGAGACCTTCTCTGCTGCCTCGCTTCCACACTTCCCACAATGCACCCCTCCAACCCCCCTCTCCCCAGTCAACTTAAGAGTCTAGTGTAGACTTTCTATGACGGCTTAATAAGGTCGACTTAAAGTTAACTTAATAAAGGCGACTTACTAAAGTCAACTTAACTTTCTAAGTGTAGACATAGCCTCTGTTAGTAAAGAGTGTAGATGTTTATATCAATGCATAGCATTGATCTCATCAGAGCAACATATAAAGAGAGAGGTGGTGGGAAGATCTGTAGTCCTGCAATATCTACATAGCTTTAATACCAGTGTGTCAGAAAGTGGTTGACACTTTTTCTCTGTGTTTATACAAACTAGATGTCTATATTATAGTAGAAAGCTACTGTCTTGTGATCATCAGCACAGATATCCTGGGGATTTCAGCTAGAAACCAATATCCTTCCACCACACAAGCTACTTTTAGAAGAAATTTAGGACAGTTTAAACAACTGTTATCTGCTAAATAAAATAAAATTAAAAGTAAATTAAATTTGTCAAGCTAGTTTGAACGTATATTTAAAGTGGTTTGAAAAGTATTCAGGTTGGTTTGGATGTTTAACTGTTTTGGGAAGGAGAAGGAGTGATGAGGGTCAGGCTGGTGCTAAGTGTGCTTGTGTTCTATAGATTATATTGTTTAAAGAAGTTTTTAAATGAATCTGAATGTGTGTGTGTAGACACGTGCGCATGCATGCACGCAGATTGACCTCTCCCTTGAGGAGAGGGGAAGTGCTTCTACAGAGCACTTTAAAATTGAAGTATTTTTTCTCATTTTCCCTGAAGTTATAAGCATTTTTATTTTTAAAAAATCTGCTGGTACTTGTTTTACTTTTAAAAAATTGTAGATATATTTATTGCAAGCACTTTCTATTTTGACATGCGTTTTCTCTCTTCAGAGAAGTATAAGGGGGTTTATTAGAAACTGATGCAATAGTTACTTCAGAGGAGGTGTTATCCTAATAATATGAGCATGTCCCTCATTTCCAGTGAGATCATAGCTGGGGACACCACATCTAGTGACATCATCCCCTTTACCTCGCCCCTTATCTCATTCAACAATCTCATTTTGACAGATGCCAGAGGCATAGCATTATCATTATCTTTGAGACAATACACATAGGAGTCTGTTCAGAATTCAATCTGTTCCAAATGAAGATTTGACTAAATGCATTATTGAGTTCTGAAAGATAGAAATTTGCCATTTCACAGAGAAGGGTCACTATTTTGTAGCATGTCATCTTTTAAGGTGACAAGTCAGTTTATCTGCAAATAGCTATCTTTGGTTTTTCCAGCATAGTAGCTAAGAGTTCTTTTATAAATAATTTTTCTTTTGGAGAGTCCACAAAAATTTAATTACTTCCTCATAGCTTCTGCCAGCAATCTAACTATATATTTATCTATTTTAAGTATTGTGGCAGTCCCCATGGGTACCCAGGATTGTGAGGCCATATTGCCTGTGCCAGTCAGTTGTGGATCAGCTTCCTGAATCCACCAGCCTCCAGCAATACAAGCACTGCCTTTCAGGCCTCTGCAGGCCTCACCGGCTGCGTAGAGGTGGCAACAGGCACACACCATTCCTCAGAGCATTCCCTGTAATGCTAAACCCTTTATCCAATGAATTGGATAAGCAGTGTTCCATGTAGTCCCTGTAATGCTCAGCCCCTTAACCAATGAACAGGCCTACTGTTCCTAAAGGAACAAAAACACACCAGCTTGTAAGATTCATCTCAGACCACTACCTTGCTTAACACCACATCATTATAGTGAAAACAAGAATAAATGTATTATCAAGGCTTCGAGTAATCATGAGTAAAAATATTGGAAAAAATGGTTACATATCAGACAAAATCATAATGTGCTTTCTAAAGACCAAATATAATGAACAGGCTAATCTCCTGCCTGAGAAGTTTTCTCTCACCCAAAGTTCTTGTCAGTGCCTGGCTGAGATCACTTTTTAGTGAGGTAAAAGCCCTGTCCTTTTTTTTACTCCCTTCCTGAATAGCTTTTTGCCCTCTCCCCCGTCCCACCCCCCCAAATATACTCAAGCAAATCTTTGAAAAGTACTTTCCAGAAAAGGTTTCCTCTCCTCCCTTTGCTTTTCTCTGCCTCAGATTTTTTCCTCTGAACTCCTTACAATCCTACATTTGCATTCTGCTCAAGCTGTTCATAAGAAGCCTATTGTGAATGAGAAAATATTCATTTATCTGTTCAAATGTAAATTGAGTTAAACATCTTTTGTCTGAGAGACAATCTGTTTTTCACTTTTGCTGGTGATCAGTGTGACGCTGTCCGGATTTAGGGAACCATTTATGATATTTTGTATTAATATCTCATAATTGCTATAATCCATGGGAACTATGCCATGTTTGGTATCAATAGAAAGGTAGTAATTTGCTGGGAATGATTATATAGTTTATGTGTAGGAATTGTTTCTGTATTAAAAGATAGGAATATGTTTGTTGTATTTATATTTCAACCTGTGTGATTCTGGGAAACTCCCCAGACAGGATGTCTACAGTCATTCTCTCCTTAATGGCCCATTAAGGAAGCTGCCAGGTACAACGGGCCCAGGGAGAAACCTGTTGAGCCACTAGGACTTGAACATGTGACTCAATTTGATTGGAAAGAACTCCACACAGAATGGAGAAGGCCAGAGGTGATAAAAGGCAGCAGCCTCAACTCCATCTTGTCTCAAGTCCCCAGTCTACAGTCAACACCCATCTCTGGAACTATTCCTCCGAGACTGGACAAAGGATTGAGGCCCACCCGGGGGCTGGGTTTTTACCAGAGGAACAAGCCTGCAAACTCAAGAGGAACAAGCCTGCAAACTGCTTTACATGAACTTTAAATCATTTGTATGTATGTGATTCGCTTTGACCCTTTAACATCTCTCATATTTTGCTTCTTTTTATTTTATGTTAAACCTTTAGTTGTAGTTGCTAAAGGATTGGCTATCAGTGTGATATTTTGGGTAAGATCGAAGCCTATATTGTTCTGTGTGATGTGGCTGGCCCTTTGGGGTCAGGAGAACCTATTCCCTTAAGGGACCGTGCGGGTAGGTGGGAGCCAGAGGAGCTGGAGTGCAATAAAGGGAGCTGTTTCTATTTTGGGCAGATTGCTTGGTACCTGGTGTGGGGGACCAGAAACCCGTTTGTGACTGATAGGGAAATTGGTTTGTGTACCGCCCACCAGTGTTTGGGGAGTTTGGCTCCCGGTTTTGCAGCTTGCCCTGATTTTTGCACGTCCAGGAGGGTATCCCAGGAGGCCCCAGTCACAATCAGTACCTATAGATTTTGAGGATATAGTTTCTATACTTATATAACTCCTCAAATTGTATTGAAGCATAGATTTTACAATTTTGATTACCGGAGTGACACAGGCTTTTATTTAAGATATCACATGACACTTTTTGGTGATCCACAATGTATACACCAGACCTATGAGAGCCCTGTAACTCTTCTGCACTCTCTTGCTCTCAAAAAGTTACTGTATCATAGGTATTTCTAATGAATGCATAACTGTAGTATTTAGGCTATTCTCAGCTATATGTAGATGCCATTTGCAGTTGGGTAAAATATGCACACATGTATCACATGGGGAGAAATACTGAGAGATGCGACTTAATTCAGAACATTGAAAAGATTTAGGAAAAGATGAAATACTAATTTATCATGGATATGGCAAACAGTGAGAATGTGGCAGCTGGAATAATAAACATTTGACAAAGTTAAATATCAATATAGCTCAGGTGCAAGAATATTGACCATGAAGGGAAATTGGTACATTAATAAAAAAGAACACTGGCTAAAGGGCAATTCAACAAAAGTTTGTAATAAATTAGTATTTGTAGTCCTGAAACGTATTACCATCAAGCAATCACAAATATCAATGTCAGATATGAATGTTTGGGGTTTTCTTCTATTAGTTTTAAAAATAATGTAAACTATGCAGTGAACATAGATTTGTCATCTGTTGTCATGATGAAAGATATATGAAAAATAGTGCAAGAAAATACAAAAAGATGTCTATTTCAATGCCAAAGCCAGTTTACTTTGGATGAGTTTCAAATTGATTACAGGAAAAGGACTAAACAACATCTTCAGAAGAGAAGGGATGATGAAAGAAATTTGGAAAGAGGTTCTTTTATACACCATAAATTGTACTAATTTCACAAAAAAGTAACAAAGCATCAAAAATGGCAACTGCATAAGAATTATACATAAAGGATTAATTATATGTAACCCTCCAAGACAGCAGCAGCAAAAGGGCGGATTCTATATCTAAGGGTTCCCAAACAATGTTACAACTGACTCGAGCCCCCACCCAGTCTCCTGGGAAATCACGCACTATTCCCTGAGTGCCCTAGAAGGGCAATGCTTCCCCTCTCACAAGCACAAGTCTGAGTGACGCACATAAAACTTTTAATAAAGATTATATAGAGGCAATATCAAAAGGAGCACTGACTGGAGATACAGTGCAAAGCAGGTTTCTCACAAAACCCAGTAAGCAGAATTCATCCACCCCAGTGTACACAGAGTGTGTCCTTCACTTCTCCATTACCCCATACTGACCATCATAATTTTAGCATCCACCTCTTAAAGTGGGGGGGAGAGGTGTGCTCAGCCAGCCCCCTCCATTTGTCTTCTGACACCTGCTGGCCATCTGCCTCATCCCACTGGTCATTCACACCCTCCACTGATACCATCCTCTAGCTGCTCACACTGCCGTCTGCTGGCTCCTGGCACTGCCCACTCACAACTTCCACTGGCATCACTGACTGGTCGTTCATGCCTTCTGCTGGCACCATCTGCTGGCCGCTCGTACAGCCACTGGCATCCTGCTGGACATTCCAGGGGCATCAACTTCTCTTGGCCTCAGTCAGCTCTCTAGTGAATTCAGCTGCCTGAGGACCCCACAGGGTCTGCCACTCTGCCCCCAAGGCTGCCTGGTCTGGGAATCACCCTTTGCACTGGTTACTCCCCACCACAATGGGCTGGTCTGTGGGCCCTGGGAATGCCCACTCTTGTTGCCCTCCTTCTCCCCCCCCCTCCCCCCCATTACAGCAGCATGCAGCCTGGGGGTGGGGTGGTGCTCAGGTATATGGTGTTGGGGCCTGGGCTGGCAGACCTGTCATCAGTGTGAGGCAGGCCAGCACTTGGCAGTGGGGTGGGGCTTAGCCAGCATTGGGGGGTGGGGGCAGGACCCACTGATAGGTCAGTCATGGGGGCGGAGTGGCACTGGTGCCCAGCAGACCAGACCACCCCACCCCACGTATGATGGGTGGTTGGGCTGGCAGGAGCCCAATATATTTTTGCTGAGCTCTAGGAGGCAGGGCCCCTTCAAGCCCAGGGCCTGGGGCTAGAGCACCTAAAACCCCATTATTAATCCGGCCTTGGATGGATTCCCCATAATATCCACAGTGGACCCCAAGAGTGCTAGGGACTCCACTTTGGAAAACCACTGACCTAGTGGACAATAGGGTTATAAGTAATAGCCAACATGAATTTATCAAGAAGTCATGCCAAACCACCCTAATTGCCTTCTTTTGATAGATGGATAGGGGGCATAGTAAACAAAATATGTCTTGATTTTAGTAAGGCTTTTGAAAGTCTCATACAACATTATCATAAGCAAACTAGGTAAATGTAGTCTAGATGAAATTATAATAAAATGGGTGCACAACCAATCGGAAGACCATACTCAAAGAGCAGATATCAGTGGTTTGCTGTCAAACTGTATTAATTTGTTTAGTTCTACATTTTACCTACTGTATTTCCAAGTGAGCCATTAATGACTTGGGATAATTGAGTAATGAATATGCTTACCAAATCTGAGGATATCACCAAGCTGGGAGGAGTTGCAAGTACTTTGGACGATAGCATTAGAATTCAGAATGACTATCACAAATTGAATCTCGTTGGTTTCAATTCACAATTCTCCACTTAAGACAAGTGTAAAATATTACACAAAAGAAGGAAAAAAAATCAAATGCACAAATATAAAATGGGGAATAACTGACTAGTTAATAGTATGGCTAAAAAGGATTTGGCATTGTAGTGGATCACAAGATGAGTGTGAACTAGCACTATGATGCGATTGCAAAACAGAAGGTAATTGTTCTGCCCTACTTCATGTTTAGTTTTAAGGAAAAAAAGACTGATATGGAGGGCTGATTACAGTCATCAAATATATAAAGAGGCTGGTAGTCATCAAATATATAAAGAGGCTGGTAGTCATCAAATATATAAAGAGGCTGATGATCCACAGCCACTGAAGATAAGGCAAAAAGTAATTGATTTAATCTGCAGTAAAGGAGATTTAGGTTAGATATTAAAAAGCTTTCCAACTCTAAAGATAGTTAGTTACTGGAACGAGTTTCCAAGGGAGGTTGTAGAATCTTCATTATTTGAATTTTTTTTATTTTTTTATTTTTTAAAGAATCAGTTAAACAAACATTTCAGAATTGGTCTAGTCCATTTGGTCCTGTAGAAGCTCAGGAGGCTGAAATTGATGATCTCTTGCTATTCCTTCCAGTCCTACAATTTCTATGGTTCTATTATTCAGTTCTGGGACACATTTATCACCTTTTGTCTGGGGATTTCAAAATGTTATACATGTATTAATGAATTAAGCCTCTCAACAACTCAGTGAAGTAGGTTATTCCCCTCTGCCCCCGCCTCCTCCAGCACACACACACACCCACTTTACAACTTAAGAAACTGGGGCACAGAAATTTTAAGTGGCTTGTGAGAGGCCACAACAAAAATCTATGCTAAAGCCCAAAGTCAAACCCCAATATCCAGATTCACAAGTTAAAACAGAGGATTAAGTCAGGAGCACACATCTACCCCATCGGGTAAACACTTAGGCCTTGTACACACTAGAGAATTATTGCAGAATAAACTGCCTTATTGCAGAAAACCAAGCCCACCATACACACCTGAATGCTCCTTGTTGCCCTGTTATACGAGAGCCATAATTACTATTGCGGAACAGCTCTTGGCTATAACGTGTATGTATGTGAACACTGATGGAATTTTCTTCCACAATAAGTGGCCTCCGGAAATGTCCCAGAATTCCAAGTCTGACCACTTGGGTTTTCCACTTGGACTCCACTGTTCTAATGCAACTAGCCCCTCCCTCCTGAGAGTCCCTGGAACTTTTGAATTTTTTCCTCTTTTCTTGGGGCAACATTGAAAAAGGGTGCGAGTTGCTAGTAGCTACAGTGAATGATGACAAGGAAACACAGAGTCCCAGAGGAACTTGTAAACTTAGCCACAGTGCTCAGCATGCCTCTCCTTCTACCCAAGGTTCCTAGCACTGGAAGCTGATGAGTAGCATGGTGGGATAGGTGTCCACAGTTCAATGCTCTTTCTTGCAGAAATGCAAAGAACAGTAAGGACACTCCTTTGAGTTATAAGGAGCGCAGTGCGAATACACCATTGCACTATAAATACAACACATTTATTAGAGCACAAAGACTTACTCAGGAACAATTTTCTAGTGTAGACATGGCCTTAGTTTTAGGAACACTGGACACAGATTTCCACTCCCCTTTCCCTCCTCCCCCCTCCCCAGCCAAGTATCACGATTACAGCTATTTAGCCTTAATAGCTTCATGTTGATCAATTTTCAATTGCTCTCAATTTCTTACCTGTGGTGGATCGTACCATTATACAATAAGTTGCAATCCATTATACACAGGGTCATGTTTAAGACGACTTTAAAGTGTCTCACTTTCTCCATCTGCAAAGTACAACTGTGTCTTAGCATATTTTTGTGTTACTGTACTCACATTTAGCATAATGAAAAGACAAGTAATTGAGGCTATTCTTTGTGTTAGAAAAATAAGAGCTGTTCCTTGGGAGTACTCCTTGTAGCAAGCCATTTCATACGTTCAAGGATTCATACACCACAAACAACCCTGCCATGCAGTATTTCAGTCAGGAAGAGCACAAAATAACAAGTTCTTGCCATTTTTTAAAAAGATTTACCACACTCTCAAAGTGCTTTCCTTTCCAGCTGACTTCCATGCTGTAACAATAAAGTTTGTTCTGGGAAATGTTTTTCATTTGGCTTTGTGTTGTTGTTTTCTCCCCAGAATGGTGTTTTGTCTGATTGTGTTTTTGTTCTTTTTAAAGCAACTGGGTTTTCCTTCACCCAGTGGACACAAAACTGCCTTCTTCTTTAATTCTCTGAGCTATAAAATACTGTACAAGTTGATCCCTATACACCTCAAAATCGCTCTTTGATTTTTATAAAATGAAAGTCTTTGCTTATGCAAAATATACTTATTTTAAAAAGCTAGTCTGGAGATTTACTGATTTTTGCTGTGTGGATCCAGCCCATCCTGTCTTTCCTGAAAAAAATCAGAAGTTCATCCTCAGTGCCAGATATCCCTTTTCTGTACTGAAGAATTCCAATGTACCCACTTAAATTTTAACAGAGAAAAGATTCCCAAGTATCAGAGATTTTAATACTCTGTCTACAAGTAACTTGTCTACAAGCCATCCATTGTTCTTCTCACTAATCACTCAAGGGACTCTTCTGCTTAGTTGGGTATCTAGCCTAGAACACTGTTTGCAACAATGTAGCACTTGCACCATTTTTAGGGATTTATGGCAAATTTACATATGATCCACAAGGTGTTAAATTCCATCCTTCAAAAACAGGTTGCTTTTTATTTATTTTTTTTAATATTCAATGCTGACAGCATATAATTTTGTGCAAACACCCATCAAGATAGCCTCTGCCTCCCACATTTACATTCGTCTGGTCCTATATTAAAAACTTCTTACCCCAAAAAAGTGAAAAAAGGTCAGATATTTTACCATTACGTACAGGAGTCACATTTTTAAAAGATAATTGCTTTACATTATACAAAAGAAACAGCAATTAAAATTATATGGGTGCACCACTAGCCTGTCGCTATGGAACAGCAAACTTTCCCCCTTGGTAATCATACAGAGCATGAGAAATCTCTTCTTTGTGACCTCATTTTAATAATTTATTTTGTTTTCTAAATGAACCCCTCTCTTTCATCTTTCCTATTTAAGATTTTTTTTTCTCACAACATTTAAATTCTTTTTCCACCCAAGATGTTATAATTTTTTCTAACCTTGAAGCGGCTTCCTTCATTTGTGGTGCCTCTAGTTGCACTTTCTATTTTGGTCTCTTTTTATACATAAGTGTAACATTCCCTATGCAGACTGGCACACTGGCAGAGTGCCAGTTTACTTTAAGACACACAGAAACCATGAAAAGTGAAAGTGAGCTAGAGAGAGAGAGAGACTATGATATTGCATTTATAGGCTTGTGAGGCTGTATGTTTTATTGAACATAAGGTGTACCGATAGATTTATCTAATACTTGATTAATTCTAGCTAACTCCTCTTTGTATTCAAGGATTCTTTCCCTGAAAGTATTGTCATGCTTTGATCTCTGCATGCCTTTATCATAGAAATGTAGGACTGAAAGGGACCTCCATAGGTCATTAATCCAGTCCCTTATAATGAGGCAGGACTAAGCATTATCTAGATTGCTCCTGACGGGTGTTTGTCTAACCTGTTGTTAAAAACCTCCAATGACAGAGATTCCACAACCTCCCTAGGTAATTTGTTGCAGTTTTTAACAACCCTGGTAGTCATTTTCTCTATCTGCAGCACTAAAAAGTTGTCCCTAATGCATTCCAAGACCTTGTTTAATACACCAGGCACAGACTTTTCTTTTCCCACCAGATGCTTGGATAGTTGAGATCCCCATTACCACCAAATCCTGTGTTATGAGTAAATATTATTTAATCCAGGAAAACAAGCACAGTTAGAATACACACTAATATGCAGAAAAATTAATTGTAAAAATGCTAATGCCTCAGCGGTGTGGAGGTCTAATGGTCCTTGGCTGTTCCTACTTAATGGGAAGCATAAAATCTAGATAAGCATCTCATGCTGAGGTAAACTGTCACACCACCTTTCATGGCACATGCCTTGTCCAACACCAACGTCTCTGGGTTGCTAGTACAGCCTTTCTTTTTCCCTCCCAAGCTTCTCAGAACACCATCATTCTGTAAATATGAGGCAATCCTGTCTGCTTTTTCTATTTCAAGTGCCCTGCAGATCTTTTAAAAAAAAACCCAGTGATCGAACATGCCTCTGACTTCTGTGTTTGACAAAACATTTAAGTGTTTGGTTAACTAGAGTAAATATAACAATGGTGCTCACTGGGAGAGGTAAACGTCTTTTACTGGATCAATTTCTGTTAGTGAGAAACCTTGTCTCACCAACAGAAGCTGGTCCAATAAATGATTACCATGTCCTGTGGCATAGCTGGCACTGGGCACACAGGACACATGCCCCAAGCGTTCCTGGCGGGGACCCAGGGCCGGGTCAGGCCCCGGTGAATCGGGCCCAGGGGCAGGGCTGGATTGGGTCCAGGCTCCGAATCTTTTCTGGGGGCAGCAATGCCCTGACCACTCACTCACCTTGCTTTTCTAATATCCTGAGACTAACATGGCAACAACATGCTCTTTAATGTTTCTATTTTTTATTTAAAGTGTAAAAATATCAGCTTATAAAAGCTCAACAGTGTTTCCTCTAGCTGATCACAGTCTAGCCCCGCTGACCCCCTTTCTGGTCTTTCTTCCTCTCTCCTCAAGGGAATGATCCTTCAAATTCACCACGTCTCCCCACAAGTTCCAGATGAGCAATATGAGTGGAACTTCCACCGAAGAGTCCAAGTTTCGGTGTGTCTGTATACTCAGTTGGATCTGTTTTACTTTCTTCATTCTATAAGGTACTGAATGATAAAATTATGCTCCAAAACTTACCCTATAATACCTCACATCATACAGTTTTAAGTTAACATAGTCCCTTCTCCACACAAGTCATGACAAATAATGATTGTTCAAACCAAAGACGAACATTATGGCCTTGTCTTATTTTTCCTTTTAAAAAAATTGAAATGGACTTATGCCATTGGCTCACTAGGAAAATTATTTGAACCCTCACCATAACTACTCCCCATCTTTTCTCCATTCATTAAGAAGAGTGATTTTATGGCAACAAGTTAGCAATAGGCAGTGGAAGGGAAAGATGAGTTCATGGAGGAGACAGATGCTTCCTTTCCAGTGGTTTTGACATAAATTGAAATGTCCCATCAAAGAAGTACAATAATATTCTTCATAGACCATCATTTTCAAGCAGTTAGTGGCAAGAAAGTTGACAAATATCTAACATAGATATTCTTGTGATGGGCATCCTACAAATAACTGAGTACCAAACCGAAATGGAGGGAAATGGAGGCATTGCAGTTAAGGAGAGGCTGGTAGAAGGTCATAAAAATCCAGCAGACCACTCCCAAGTTACAATTAAATGCCATTTCATTATAAATTGAAACAACTGGGTATCTTTGCCTTTCAGAAAACCGATATCTGCTTGGTTTTTTTTTTTAAACTCGTTTTGTCAGATTTCTTTCTGTTTATTGACTTTGAGAGGAGATGAAAATAACCCTGTAACAGACCATGCCCCTGTATTCACCTCTTGCACTACAGTAATAATCTTTGTACAAAGTATACCTTGTGAACTATCATTTGAAAATTCAATGTGTTGTTCATTATTGTTCTAGTAAAATATGTGTGGCAAAATTGTGTAAGATTCCACTGTATGGTGGTGTTAACGCATGTTCCAAATCACAGCCCTCATCAAGGTGGAAGGGTAGACAAAGAAAACTCAAAACATGAAACATCCTCTCCTGTGGACTCTTCTCCTGAATCTCAGCTGAAAATATTTTCCAAGTGAGGGACTGACACTATATAAAAAGGGGGAGAATCAACCTAACCCTCTCCTCCTGGCTCATTCTCTGTCCATCAATTCACTGCACCAGAAGGAACAAAGGAAGTAGCCATTATACAGAAGAAGAGGTCCTGGCCTAAGAAGTATGGCCAGTAATACTGTTGAGAACAGGTGATAAGAAAAAAAATACCAGTGAATTTATCATAGTTTGTTAAATTAGGCACTAAATGCGTTTTACCTTTATTTTTCTTAGAACTATTTCTGAATTTTATGCCTTATTACTTATTAAGTGGTATGCACTTAAAAATGCTCTCTTTGCAGTTTATAAAGTAGTTTTATTGTTTTATTTAAAGCAGTGTGTTTGAATTGATGTGTTTGGAAAACTCCATTTGGGATAACAGGATTTGTGCATATCATTTCTGTTAATAAATAGACTTCATATGAGATTGTATTGTCCAGGAGAGGGCTACACAGTACACATATGTACATTTCTGGAGAAAAATCTGGGACTAGGAATGTGCTAGGGTTACCCTGAAATTTAATTAATGCTGGTGAACACATGCATATGACTAGCAGGCTGCAAATGAGCACAGACATAGCTAGGAATGACTGACTTGTTAGAGGCTGTTTGGGAACAGTGCAGGAGTGGAAGCAACAAACAGCTAAGCGGTATGAAGGGCATTCCAGAAGATACAGGTGACAGCTGCTAACTAATCTAGATTGTATCCTGAGTATATGACACATTCTCCATTTTTATAAGAGAAATATTTGAAATAATTTTTTCAACATTATTATTCAGTTTTTATATCACATTCTTCAGATACTAAGCAATAGTTTAAAAAATAAGTACATCATGATTTAAAAATTTATTTTATCAACATACTAGTCTGGTGATTATAGATTGTCATTCTATTAGTAAAAAAATGTAATAGTTATGTCTGTTTTAAAATGAACTCTTTTCCCCACCATTCCCCTGCATTCATATCCTCTCTTTATAGAAAGGTTTTCTTTTGTTCTAATTTTTTTTAAAACCAGTAAATGGGAAGAAAAGATTATTAAATAGTAGGGTGCACAGCTTGGAGAGAATTAAGATAGTAATTACAATGAAAATGGATCATTGCCACATGAAAAAGAATAGTCATTTTATATGATGAATTTTGATTTGATTATCCAAGAAAAGTAATGAATTGGCATCATGGAAATAATCAGTGTTAATAGACTCTCATTTTTCATTTTCAACAGGGGAAAAAGAATGTCTATCAGTACATCAACCTGGAGGACGGGTGAGGAGTGGTTAGCTTTAGTTAATGTAAGCATCAAAAAATCTCTTGGCTTTGAGGCTTTCTGGAGGTTCTGTAACACACATACTGGAAAATCTGAAGTATAAAATAAAGGAAAAGGTATTTTGGTGGCTGATAAGACACAAGAAACCAAAATACCAAATATAAATTGAAAATGTGCATCCCAGAAAATTTTATATCATCATCATCATATAGCAGTTTCATAGATATGCTATTTTTCCATAAATGAAACTAACTGCAGTGCACATATATTGATTCTCCCCATTCTCTTCACCATCACCCCCTCCACCACCACTACCCCCCCCCCATGGGTTTCTAGTTCAAAGTAGCAAAGAAGGGGAAATCATGAAATATTAGACCAAAACCTATTCATTTTTGGTTAGAGACACAATAAGCTTCTTACTTTGATTGTTTTGAGTTTGCTAAACAGATCATCATATCTAGATTATTCTATTCAGAAAAGTGTTTGTTCAACTCTCATTTAAAGTGCAATTTTGGCCCCCCATGCGATGTAACGTCATAATGGAATTGGAATCCATGAGTCCTGCTCACTAATGAATCTTACATTTTTTAAATACAACAGCAGATGTTAAAAGTTCTATTTTTTTATGTCAGCATCTTAGCTTCTTCCTTTCCCATAACTACTGACTGATAGAACTGGGTAGATACCATTTAAATGTTTTCCAGCAGGAGTCAGTTTAAAGATGAATTTGCTTCAGCTGTGTTTGTAATATTTGTGTATTCCTTTTCCATGGACATTTGAGTGGTTCTGTTTTTTCCTCACATGAATATAATGTATAGTAAGCAGCGTATGTGGATTATTAGTTTGCCATTGGCCTTTTCACATATACTAAATTTTAAATTTGCAAGCGTGTATTACAGTACCAGGAGTGATACGTTATATAGGGGCATGGACACATTACTTGACAAAGCAGGGGAATGGGGTTCTCAAAATCCCATACCAGAGCCCTGACAAAAAGGCATTTTATTGAATTTAGACAAAGATCTTACTGTTCTCTTCATAAGTAGGACTACGTAAGTCCTTTGCTTGAATGTGAAAATTAGATGCAAACTCTGCACTTATTTAACATGTTTATTATAGTAGTACTTAAAGACTAACCAAAAGTAAGGCCCCATGAACTATTTGATAGCAGTAACCATCATTTTAGTTCCCTGGGAGAGGGGTTGCTTTTGGGGGAGAGGTGGGTGGACCTTGTTATTTAAGATGGAATAAACTCAATAGAAAAAAAGAGGAGGGTGAGGGGGAATAGGACAGATATGCGGTGAAGCTGAGGTTAAGAAACTGAGGCAGAGTGTGGTAGGAGCAAAGTCAGTTGCCATAAGACAGAGAAATTCCTATCAAAACTGCAGCAAAATCTCAATGTCCAGAAGTCATGGCTTTCATTGTCTGAGCTCCCACCAGCTGGCGTCTCTGGCTGGCTCCCGTTTGCAATTTTCTTTCAAGGCCACATGGCAGGGAAAACGGGAACTTCACACACTGTCCAAGCATCTTGTTTTGCTCTAGGTTTCCCAACTGGTATTTCTGAATGATGTGAGAAATTATTCTGTAGGAACCAGAAGGGACTAGGCCGTGGCACTAGAGTTGGCTTTGCAACAGGATACGACCACCCTAAGCATGGTGGCACAGAGCTACCATCACTTTAATGGCAAATTGGGCCAGCATCAGTCCACAGCTGATTGCAACATCAGTAATGCGGACCTGACCTTCATAATAGGCCTGAGCAGGCCAGCAGGAATAGTGCTTATGTCACAGAACTGAACCAGTTGGCTTCAGAACAGGACCTACATATGGAGACGAGCCATATCCTGATGTTCCTATCTCTGAGTCTGGTTGTGATTTATTGTCCGGAGGGGTGGATTGTGGTGCGATTAAAAGTTCTGGACCTCAACAAGCTGAACAATAGGAGCTGTGGGAATGGCTACATTCCTACCACATTGATTGAGCTTGGCTTATTTTGTTGCTTATGTGTATATATGTTCATTGTTTCTTGGGCTTATTTTCCTCTTTCACCTTAACACTAAGTACCCTGATTTCTATATTCCCAAAAGATTTTGAGCAGTGAGTGAAAGTGGCCAGGAATGTTGTATTTTACTTTCCCAGAGCTAGGAATTCAGTTCTGGGTAGAGGTTTCTTCTATTTATTTTAGATAAGGACGCCCTTGTTGCTTCCATTGGCACCTGACCAAAAGGAAATTATGTTTACCCTTCTGCTCAGTACTATCTCCTCAACTCCCATTGCACATCCAAACACTCTAATTTATATAGGGTCATATAATGAAGCCATTTAGAGACATATTTGAGAGTCATATCACAGTATACATTCAGAAGAGTAGTTGTGCTATAATTTTCTCTTCTTATTTATTATAGAGCTTGTCAGGAAAGTGTTCCCCCATTCTGGGGAGGTGGGGTTGGGAAGGGGAAAATATTCCCATCCTGAGCTGGGAGAAAGTCAGTCTATAAATAAATGGTTCATGTAAATTGAAATTGAGATGAAAGATTATGAAACTAGTAAAATGATTCAACCACTTTTAAAAAAAAACATTTCAAATTGGAAAATTAGAATTTTCAAATCCAAAGATTTGTCAAAGATGACCCTTTGCTGAAAAATTGTGGTTTGATTAATTGGCATTTTCCAGCAACAACAACAACAAAAAGCCAGAATCTCCTGGCCAGCTCTACCTATTAGTATTTCTAATACTACTCCAGCTTCACTTAGACTTCTATACAGGATGTTAAAACACAACAAATAAATATCTTACTCAGCCACTACCAATACACAATCCAAATGTCTGAGTTTAATTTGTTTGTACATATATTAGGAATGTGGAAGTTGGCATACTAAAGCTGATCATTATTATACATCATAGCTTCCTCCTGAAGTAACCATTATATTATCAATTCCTTTATCTAGTGGTCTTGGGGAATAGATTATTTTCAGGATTCACCTAACATTGCCCTGAAAAAGAGAGTTCACTTAATATCTGAACTTAGTGTAGGAGAAAAGTGCTTTATTGGACTATTTTTCCAGGATTACAGTTAGATGATTGCATAAAAAATTAAGGCCAAGAACAGGAAGAGGAGAAGAAAAGAAACTAGCTAAAAAAAACCCTATGCCTTTAGATGGGTAAAACAGCGTTTGTTACACATATAAAATGTGCAATGTAAAATAGGATCAATACAGACAAATATAATAAGTCATCGTATTTGTTGGTTTGTCTGCCACGAAATGCAACACAATTTGTTTATATTTTCAAAGATTACTGGTGAAATGAAATCAGCTTGCTATGTGACATACCTTTTTTAGTTTGTCCACCAGAATGTGATGGACATGGGCGGTATGTAATTCTTAGGGGATTACCCGGCTGTGCAATATGCATTAGACAAAACTACTTCCAAAGGTAATGAAACCAAGGCTAATGTGGTGATAGTGGGGCATTAAAACTTGGGCAGAGCTAATCGTGCATGTTCATGTGAGTCAGTCTTCTGATAAAACTCATTAAGAATGCACATTAAAGAAATTGGCAATTACATTACCTTTTGGTCACATCTCCTTTCTAACAACATTGTTAGTATTGTGAGAATTCTGTTTAGTGAGCTCATTGCATTGGTGTATTGACCGTAACTCAGTGCAGCAATTAGAAAATCTCTAGAAAGTTTTCAAATGATTCAAATTCAAAGTTACTTAAGAGGGAGCAGTATTCAATCAATTTCTCACTCCCACTTCTCCTCTCTTTTAGATGTGACAGGCCAAACATTGGTATATTGAATGAATGCTGAATTCTGACTTGAAATCTGTGTAAGCTCCTGCCAAGTAAGAGTTTGCAAAAGGTGCGGAGGAAAGCAACAGTTTCAACAGCAGCAGCAACACTTAAAAGTGTTAGTTTTTTTTTCCAGACAGACACTAGAACATATGGACAGCATGAGGCTCTTGACACCATCAGGGAGTTATAGATGCACCATCAAGACAGCAGCAATCTGAATCTGTAGCAGAAGATGGAAACGTAATCTTATAAATCTGTGTGCTGAGGAAGAGACTTGTTTACTGAGAAATCAACTATGGCCAGATTTGAAATTCAGTAGCACAAGAGTAGTTCACAAAATAAATAGTGTTTCAAATATTCCCTCAGGTCTCTCCCTTACTGATTCTCAATCAGTATTCTTCTGAGCTAAAACAACTTCACATCTCAAGTTGAACTGCAGTTACTCAAAGAACTTTTTGAAAGAAAAGAAAAAGATGGGTGAAAGGCAGAGCTGCAGGATAGACTAATGCAGGGCGCACACAGGGAGACAGAAGGAGACTGTCATAACTTAGGGCCTCAGGGCTCGCTAAAGCTGTGTCTTATGGCAGCAGGTTCAGTACATACACTGCTCACCTCCCTAGATAGGTATAAACAGCCATGGAGAGGGTGAGGCCCTGCTTAGACAAGTAGAGTAAAAACATGCCAGAACCCTAGAGTCTGTAACCTACCCAACACTCTATATATCCAAGCGTGCCTCCCATGTCTACACAGCTATTTTTAGGGGCATATCATCCCACCATCTCCCTGCAGCAGGGAAAGGCTTCAGCAGCTGGAAGCTGCTAAAACCTTTCTCTGCTGCTCCTTCCCACCAGAACCTTTCACTGCAGATTGTAGTTACATATTCTACACACTGCCACATGTGTAGACAAAGCCTTAGTTACACCAAAGGCTGCTCAACCCACCTTTAAACTTTTCCTCTCTATATTGCAGGTTCCTCATTGCAGGTGTATGTTTTATTATGGATTGTGGTTAAGGTTCTACATTCTGATTTGGTATCATTTTACCTCACTTCACACTGACTGTACTCAAAATGTTAAATACTGGGAAACAGTGGGAATCAGCCACAGAGAGGTTCAGTGACATGGCTAGAGATGTTCTGCCTGGGAAGGAAGACACATATTCCATTCTTGGGTGTGACTTGCTTTGCTAAATTGTTTAGGAAGCTTTTACTATCATTCAAGGTGGTAAGCATAAGAGGTTTATTTAGCTACAAGGTTAACGTGCATAACTTGTCAAGTGTCTATTGACTAAGAAAGCTCTATAGGATCTTTGTCAGCACTTTTTCTATATTGCACTCAATAAGAATTTTGTTTAAATGGGCAGAGTAAGATATCGGTCTAGATCCTCAGGTGATATATGTAGGTGGAGATTCTATTTACATTAGCTAAGGAGGGATTCATTAAGATCTTAACTATGAAATTTACTTGATTTGAAGTGCTCGGGTTGTAAATGATTTGAGAGGTAACTACACTGTTTTCAATTAACAATAATAGCCACTTTTGGGAACTAAGATTTGAATCATTAATTAAACTTAAAAATCATGTTACCTTTTATGTACAACATGCCTGGGAGATGTGGAAAACTAATATTTACATTATGCACCTGTCTTGTCTCTGGCACTCCCTGTAGTGGAGACATCTGGAAGCTAGTCTTCTAATTTGGACTTGTAATCTTTTGGGAACTGGCAATGGCTATTTCATGGGAGGTGTCACTTTCTCTAAGTGGTTACATTAAATAAATTTGCCTGTATTAAGGAAAAAATTATATAAAAAAGATAGTGAGGAGATACTGTACCTATTTCCAGCAAGGTAAATGAGATGATTTTTTCATAGAGGCAAAGATTTTAATTATTTTGTGTAGGTGATTATAGGCAAACCAAGCATGAGCAAGATTAGTGGGCAAGACATCTTCTAGCAGAATCAAAATACTCTGCCATGTAACATGGGAGACATGCCTATACTCTGTCCCAGTCCTGAGTTTCATTCTATTACTTGCTCCTCTAAATAAATAATATCCTTTTAAGTTCTTCCAGGCCTGCATTTTGTGCCCCATCTGTTTCTAGACCTTTGAACTACTCTAATTCAATAGAACAGTCTCTTAGCTATTAAATACAATTGATTGCCCTATCCTGAAGCATTGTCACTTTCTTAGGGATTTACTATAAACCAAGATAAACAATATGTAATGAAATCCACAGCTGTCTACATAAAAGATGCTTTTTTAAACTGAATCCCTCCTTGTTAACATAGGAATTTGTATATTTACATCATAGCTATAACAACTATGGAAGCATAAGTTATTTTCCCTACTGAGATTTATCTCATATCTATTTATTTGTCAACCATGTTAATACTTTCCTGAAATTCCAATCTGTTCAGCTGATTAAAAGCAACAAGTGTCTTCTGGGAATAATCGTAAGTCAGCAGCAAGAATATAGCTGAAATATTCTTTCTACCCAAGCTGACATCATTAGTGTATATTTTACACAATGATACATTAAGGTACTTTCTTGTCAAATACATAAAAAGGGATTTGCAGAATAGCAATGAAAGCTTCCCTATAGTGATCCCTCAGGGAACCTAAATCTTGACCTGAGATGACCACTTCTAGAATTGAGGGTAATGGAAACTTTGTGCCTGGTCACGCCATGGTCTAACAGCTAAAATTGTCATGTGGGACTGATTAGTGACTTATACTAGTGTTTTTTGTGAGAGAGGCACATAACTGCTAGGAACTGGATCAGACTCCCAACCACTGGACAGCCATCAGTTAAAACAGCTTTCAAGCACTAATACTAACCTGAAACTAGTGACATTTTACTTAATGTTGTATCAAAAGTCATTTCACCAGTTCCTGGGCCACACACAGTCCTTTAAGTTTAATCATCTTTATATTCTATTTTTATAAAGGTTTTATTTTTTAGTAAGAGCAGGAAAGTAGTAAATTAAAAACCAAGAACCTAAATTTGTAGTATATTAGTTATATAGTAGCATATTTCGCTTAGAATCTTTTGCTCTCTACCCCTCAAACCTAAAGCCATTCTTCTTATTCTTTTCCCCCCTCAAAATACAAAAATGTCTATGTACGTCCTACCTTTCCTATCCTTTTTTTCAGGTCTTAAGTCAGCAAAGTACTTAGACATGCATAAAGTTGACTTCAGTGGAACTTAAGCATGGACTTAACGTTAAGTTTATACTTGAAGCACTTTCTTGAATTTGGCCTCAAACTCAGTTACTTATAACGCCTTATATGGTCATTTAGCCAGTTTCATTTCTTCTTCTCTCATTCTTAAATGGCTCCATAATAGTGTGGTCAAGATGCAGTGTACCATGTTTTATGTTGATTCATAACCATGGGTAATAGCAAACCCACGCTAAATGATCCATTCTGTCTTTTCTAAAGGAGTTACTTCAAAATCCATCCCCTCATTTACTAAGTTCTCCACAGCCTGACCTGTTTCTTTCCTACCCCCTTTCTCATGTCCAGTTTTCTTCCCTGTGCAGTCTCCAGGAAGATGAGTGGTGGACAGTGCCTCGAAGGCTCTTGAGGAGCCACCTTTCCAGACAGAAAACTGGCAATGTGAGTTAAATACAAATATTATTGACAATAACTGATTTCCAACAAAATGTGGCTAGTAGGATTGTTTGCCATCTTTGTTGTCCATTGCTCACATACATGATGAACCAATGGGATTATAAAGTACATAAATTGCCTGGCTGTTTGATTAGTATACAGCATTTAATTATTTCCCCCGCTTCAAGCTTTCAAAGCGGAAATACAATTGCTGCAGTGCTTCCAGCAAAGAAAATAGGTTGATTAACTAACTGTACTTTATGAATGTGAGGGAAGACAGAGGGTAGGTAGAAAAAAAAAATCATACCCACAGACCTTAGTTGTGCCTTGTCAGATACCTCCAATCTTTATATAAATAAAATTACTTTTACTGTGACAACCCTTACTTTGGGAAGGCATCATTTTGGAAAGCTGAGTCCTTTTAGCACCTGCCATAATCTGAGAGGCAAATGATATCATATAGACACTTGCATCTATGGATATTACTTACAAAATGAGGAAGTTAGAAATGTAATTAATATTAAATTGCATCCTGTAATACTGAAGGTGCATAGGGGTTGATGCCTTGAGAATCATAACATCTGGGTGGAATTGATAGACGGGTTTGAAATTAGGGCATGAAAATTGGTGCCTACCAGTCAAAGTTTTACCACATGTAGGAAACTATGACTTATGGACAAGTATGGCTATATCTTGATAGGAAATTTTACACAAACTCCTATCGACTCCAGTAGATGAAAGGAACAGCTGCATGATTATGCTAGGAGTCCCCCAACCAACCATTTACTCTATTAGGGTGTGATCCATGCAATGGAGTGTCCCATAAACAATGTACACTAACAGGGGTCATCTCTACTCTACCAAACATCTCTGTAGCAAATGCTGCAATTGCTTATATAGAAAGATAATAGCCTAACTCTTAAAACATAGCTGTGATAAAGACAGGCCAGATGGCTACTGGAGGGTATGCCAGGGCAGATATATAAGCCCAAGGCTGTTAAAAGCCCTGTTCCCTGTAAACAGAGTAGAAGTCACTGCAGAGCAATTGGGAGCACCTGGGCCCAATTAAGGGCTGCTCCAGGCCTATAAAAAGGGGCTGGCCCTGCTAGGGGGGTTGGGGAGTGGGTGTTGGTGCCCATGGCAGAAAGCAAACTCCTGGCCAGATGGCAAGGGCCATATGAGGTGATCGAAGCAGTTGGGGAGGTTGACTATAAGGTTCAATGGACTGACCATTGGAAGACAGGACAAGTTTATCACATAAACCTACTAAAGCCCCAAGATAGATAGAGATAGAGACATGGTAGCAGTGGCCATGAAAACAGCGCCCCAAGAAGACAGGACCCCAGGACAAGAAAGGGTATCGCCAGAACTGACACTTGCCCAGCAGAAGAAAGTTAGGGACATGATCGAACGTAACCGGGATGTCTTCTCAGAGATGCCAGGCTGAACCAATGAGGCCCTCCACCATATCATCACCGAACCTGGAGTAAAGGTAAATATCAAGCCATACCAGATCCTGGAGGCAAAAAGAGAAGAAATTAAGACCGAGGTTAAATGAATGCTAGAAGTAAGTGTAATCGAAGAATCCCATAGCCAATGATCCAGCCTAATAATGCTGGTACCCAAGCCAGGTGGGAGCCTACAATTCTGCAATGACTTCCGAAAATTAAACAAAGTGTCCCGATTTGATGCCTACCCCATACTAAGGATAGATGAACTAGCTGACCAGTTGGGGAAGGCTCGTTTCCTGTCTACCCTCGACCTAACTAAAGGCTACTGGCAGATACCGTTAGCCAACGAAGCCGAAGAAAAGACTGCTTTTTCCACGCCGGAGGGGTTGTACCAGTATACTATCCTCCCATTTGGGCTGCATGGGGCCCCCATGACTTTCCAAAGGCTAATGGATAAGCTACCATGCCCCCACGCCAAGTATGCTGCTGCCTATCTTGATGATGTAGTAATCCATAGTCCAGATTGGGACACACACCTCGAAAAGGTAGAGGCGGTATTGCACACCCTGAGAAAGGCGGGCCTGACTGCAAACCCAGCCAAATGTGCAATCAGACTAGCCGAGGCCCAGTACCTTGGGTATACCGTCGGACGAGGAGTAGCAAGACCCCAAAACAACAAGATAGAGGCAATACAAAACTGGCCACAACCGCTTCGGAAAAAGCAGGTCCGGGCACTCCTCGGAATAGTTGGGTAATAGAGACGGTTTATCCCCCATTTCACCACCCATGCCCACCCGCTAACAGATCTGATAAAGGCTCAAGGCCCAGACATAGTAAGATGGTCAGCCCCAGCGGAAGAAGCGTTTATAGACCTGAAAAATGCTATCTGTCAGGACCCTGTTCTAGTAGCTCCAAACTTTAACAAGGAATTTATATTGCAAACGGACTCCTCAGAAGTCAGACTGGGCAGTCCTGTCACAAATGCTGGGGGAAGAGGAGCACCCGGTCCTATTTCTGAGTAGAAAACTCCTGCCCAGAGAACAACAATATGCGGTGGTAGAGAAGGAATGTCTTACCATAAAGTGGGCCATGGAAGCCCTCCAGTACTACTTACTTGGTAGGAAATTCACACGGGTTACAGACCACACCCCCTTGAAATGGATGCACCACAATAAGGACTGAAATGCATGAGTGACATGATGGTTCCTGTCCTTGCAGCCATTTCATTTCAGCGTACAACATAGAGCAGGGAACAAACATGGGAACGCTGATGGCCTGTCGCAAATACATTGTTGTACGACCCAGGTAGCCCAACCCCATAGTGTTGAGCGGGGTGGGGGGATATGTGATAAAGGCAGGCCAGATGGCTACTGGAGGGTATGCCAGGGCAGATATGTAAGCCCAAGACTGTTAAAAGCCCAGTTCCCTGTAGACAGAGTAGAAGTCACTGCAGGACAATTGGGAGCATGTGGGACCAATTAAGGGCAATTCCAGGCCTATACAAAGGGGCTAGCCCTGCTAGGGGGGTGGGAGTTTGGAGTGGAGAGGAGAGGAAAGGAAGGCAAAAACAAAAACAAAAACAAAACAGGGGAGGAGAGGAGAACAGCACAGGGGGGAAGCTGCCAGGAGCTCTGGGGGCTTCCCTGAGATTAAGGGGGCAGGGGTAGAGCTTTCTCCCTACAGAGAAAAACAGGGAAGGAGGTTAGACTGGGCTGGGTGTGGCACCCAGGGAGCCACCTTCAGCGATGCAAACCACCCCTCCTGTGGGGGTACCTTGCCACATAGCACTAAAGATGAATTTATACTGTAGTATTGCTTCAAACAGAAATTTCTATATGGAATATTCATTGATAAAAATACCATATTCATTCATTCATTTGTAACTCCATATTGTAACCAAAACTCCATTTTAAATCGTTTTCTTCATTTTATATTGCTCAGCCTAAGTTTTGCTGAAACTTCATTTAGATGTGTTTTAAACTTTTAGTTTGGTTGTGTCAATAAAGGGTGTGTATGTGATGGGATCAGTCTCCAACTCCAGGCTGTCCTGATGACAAGCTGCTGGCACCACCTTGATGGCTGAAGAACAATGCAATCAAACCCTGCAAAAGCAAGAAGAATCCACCCTAGAAAGAAAGGGACCAAAAGCCCCATCAAGAACAAGATCCAAGTCACATCTGCCATTAACTGATGACTTATGGTTATACAGTACACTGAGGCAGTGTGACGCAGCAAAATCTATGGATAAAAAGATGGGTGAGAATGCATAGCTTTGGGTAATATTCTGCACACCATCCAAGAGCGTCGGTGCACAGCTATGTGCCTGACAGAGATCCCGCTCTTCCTCATGCCCAGGTTCCCTGGCCAAGTAGCTGCCATGAGCTGTGAACATCAGCTGTGAACTCAAGCTACGATCACAAGCAACAATCAGGACTGGTAATTATATAAACTGCAGAACATCTTCTGGTGCATTTTGACGCATGGGTATATGTGTGTGAGTGTGTGTATAGGTATGAGATAGTTATTAATTTTGTGTCTTATAATAAACGTGGCATATTGCCTTTTCCCTCCTTGAAAAGATCCTGGGTGCTCTTAATGCATACCAATGTTTTGGATGCCTCTGTTCTTGGGTGCCCAATCAGAGATACCTTAGAAGGGCATGAGTTTCAGAGGGCAGATTCTTGACTCTTGAGAAAGTCAAGTTCCTTTAAAGAGTTTGACATCCAGGAATTGAGGCACCCAAAATCACTAGTCATTTTTAAGAAATTAAGACAATGTTAGGAAATAATAAGAGCTAAAGTGTGGCATTTAGCCACATTCAGAGATAGGGAGTTTTGTGAAGCTATACTGCCAGGAGGGAGTACCAGGAAAATTGTGCAACTGCAGAGGAAAGACTGGACAATAGTCCCATCCTTTTACCACCCCCTTTTGGTATCTAGGCACCCCCAGAAAGCAAGAAAAAGTTCTCTCTTGATTGTAGGCAGCACAAAGGCTACCATTATGGGAGGCTCTTGCTCAGTTGTGCATCTCCTTTAACGCCGTTAACATCAGAAAACAAGCAAGAGTGCCAGCACCATCTAACCAGCCAGCTTTCTGTGGATTACGAGCAAGTGCACTGTGGACCACTGGTAGTGCACTCACCACAGTTAAGGGACCATGCAACCCATAGCAATTTATCTTTGAGTACATTTACTCATTGTGTTAAATTATCATACATAAATTTGAAAAAAGTTATTTATACTAAATTACACACAGCTTTAATTACTACAGTGTGCTATAAAACTCCAAAAATGCTATTAACATCTGTTACATTTTTCTGTGTATTGATAACAAAAAACACTAAAACCAAAAAGGAGTCATTTTGATTACTCTATTTTCACCTGCACACGGAGCAGCGGACTAAATCTTTCAGTGTGGTGAAAGTGAATTGTATTGAATTCTTGTGAGATGCCATGTAACTTGATCGGAAGAACAATTAGAAGGCAGATGTTACAAGTCACAGCATTTAAATGATTGCTCTTTTAAACCACACACACACACACACACACACACACACACACACACACACACACAC
>ML685776.1:5103978-5127199 GCA_007922175.1 Pelusios castaneus | reverse complement strand
ACACACACACACACACACACACACACACACACACACACACACACACAAAGTAGAAGACACCATAAACTGCTGAGGCTATACATGATTTTGCACTAGAATTCTTGTCCTGAAATATGTGAAGAATTTCAAATTATAAAGGAGCTGAATTCACATATCCCTTTATCGATTCCTAGGTTAGATAGCCAGAAATGACCATTGTAATAATGACATTGTTAATAATCATTGTCTGACCTCCTCTGTAGCACACAACACAGGACTTTCAGGAATTAATTCCTGTTTTTGAACCAGAAACGATCCAAGTCTTGATTTACAAATTTCCAGTGATTGAGAAGCACCATTTGAAGTAATGATTTGTAAAGATTCTTCTAAATTACCCCCCGCTTTGGGGTTTTATTTCTCCATTTGTTTTAAATACATCATGGATCTGATTCTGATCTCCATTACACAGGCATAATTCAAAATAATGATTGAAATCCACTGAGTTACATTAATGTAAAATAGTCTAAAACGAGACCAGAATCAGGATGAGAAACTAACTTTTTCCTCACACATACACACACCACATACAACAAGAAGAAATGTAATGTATTGTGCCCTCACCCTATTTTTAAATAGGTCTAACCCAAAGCTCACTAAAAGATATTGCCTTCAGTGAGCTTTAAAAATCTGGGCCCTGGTCCAAAGTATCTAGATATTACAGCACTCAGTATCACAACACCTAACTGTTCTAGATTTAAGTGCCTAAATCATTTTTGAAAAGAGGAGGCAGACTCTTAAATTAGTTAAGCATACAGCCCCAAGCAAGCACTGATCCCAGGCCCATTATGGATATACTGCAACTTTTTATACAAACTCAAATGGGCATTCATCTGTCTTCCTCATTAACCGGATTTTATTTGTTTCAGAGTAAAGGAAGCCTGTCTGGGATGCATTCAACATAGAAAGTAAGTTGTGAGTTATGAAGCTGAAGATTCTTTTAACTTCACAATCCAATTGCTTTCAGTGCTGCATTACTCCTGGTTTTGTGTTTCTTTAGCATCCAAAATTCTTACTGAGGGTTTGGGTTCTTAACTTATAGCTATAAATACAGGGTAAAATTCTGGTCCCACTAAAGCCAATAAGAGTTTTGCCCAATATTACTAGCAATGAATTTGAGTCATTAGTATATGCAGTGTGCCCATCCCTGATTATATCACTTCTATGCAATGAAAATTGGTGTGTGAGGGGTATTTTGTTTTCAACTTTAAAAATGTACCCTTTGTCATATCTTGGAGCATGATCAGAAACTAAATAACAGCAATGGGAAGGTTAGTTGACTGTAGTCAATATAAGTAAAGGATAAATTCCAGAGTTGTGTGCGCTTGCACGCACACCCCATCATACAAAAAACAGTGACTTTACACTGTGCCCAAAAGGTCCTAAATAAGCAGAATAGCAATAACCCAGCAAATTTCCCCTAATTTACCCCCTTAGATAAGAACAAACCCAGCAATCAAAATATGGTCTCATTTGACACAGTATGTATAGGAAGATCTCACATACAATCCAATATTATTCATTCTTAGCTTCTAAAACATCAATGAAATCACCCCATATTTGCATTTATTTAAATGTTTACAATGAACTTATAAGTCTAAGAATATTTAGCAAATATGTCATTCACTCTTTATGATCCCTTCTAAAGATACAATGACTCTAGTACATGAAGCCCAGTGCTTGAATGTTGTTTGTAGAGGATTTTTCCATCTACAAAACAAAGCACTGATGTTGCTATCCATTTTTTTGAAGGATACTCACATTTAATATTCCAACAAAATCATGCAGTAAAATTAGTTTGGATGACCTTACTGTTTCGCCTGCTGTATTTTCTTTTTAAACTATTTGAATGACATTTTATAATTTTTGTCTGAGTGGACAATGACAAGTTTTATGCCACTATCATATTTAATTTCTTTACTTCTTGAATAATGCTGATAATTCTCACTATTTTAGTGAGGCTGCTAACCAATGTACACGGCGATGAATTTTGGTCTGTAAATATTTTAATGCAGCCTCACTAGCAGATTCATAAAATGTTTATATGACCCAACAGCTTTTCTGAAAATATTGCATTTATTCCCATTTCAATGTTAAAGCTATTCAAACCAGTTGTTGGACATGCCCAATTTAGTATAGCACTGTAAGATTTAGATATTAAATGTGAACTACAAGTAATTTTGGAAAAGAACAGAGATGAAGAGGTGAATTCAGAAAAGACATAGATGCATTATTCGCCCCATCTGCTTATACTTCCCTTTATGAGAGTACAGGCAAGATGATCTATTTCTTGCACCTGAGAAAAGGTCAACTAGTTACCATTTTGAAAGAATTTTTATAACGAATATACAAAATACCATGAAGGAAAATGAATTCTACTTTCTATTAATATTATCCCACAGTGAGAGAGAGAGAGAGAGAGAGAGAGAGAGAGAGAGAGAGAGAGAGAGAGAGAGAGTTATAGATGTGGTTTGCTAATTTGGGGATATTGTAGACCACACTAATGAAAAAATATGATACAGATGTTTTCTACTTCATAATGAAATGTAAAGATTCATTACATAATCCTATGGTCTGCTGAATTAATCCTTAATAAAAAACCAAAACGCTAATCAATAGTAAAGCTTGACATCTCATTAGAAGACCAATTTTCAAGACAACAGGGGGCCGGGGGGAAGAGAAATTGAACATATCTACAGTAGAACTTTTATGGATGTAGCTGAGGGGAGCAATGGAAAGACCTACAAAGAGCAAGTTCTGGCTCTCTGACATTACACTGGGATTAGGGCTGGTGTAGAACTAGCTACAGATTAGAGCAGCCTCAGGCTAAGGGAATCAGCAGCTGGTAATGTCCAATGGCTTTCAGTTAGTATACAAAATAAATTAAAGACATTGTGCTGGGAAAATTGTTCCTGTTAGTACACTAAATATTCTTCTAGCCTTTCTTTAGGACTTCGGGAAGACATGACAGTGCTACTACACTGTAACATTATTATGAGGATTTTTTTTATTATAATATGATGCTAAAGTACAGCATTGGTAGTATAATATTTTCTAGCTGATATATAGGTACATCAAAGTTCTTTCCAGCACAAAATGGTAAATCCAATATCTCTTCTGTAATTGCAGTGAACCCTTGGCTATAATCAGTGCGGTTCTGTTATACATAGAATGCAGGATTGTGGGAGATGTATGAGCTGCTCACAGACATATGGACCACTGAAGAAACTATTAATACCATCTTTGTTAGCAAACAATGGCTGATACTAACCCATACCAACACATCAATCTGAAAAATAATGCATTGGTTTTAGTCAGTCAGAACAATTTGTCCATGGTTAATGCTCAGTGGACTTAATGTAAAAAAGGAACTATAGAAGTGTCATCTTCTAAAAAGAAAAAAGATTGTGCCAGGATGACAACTCTAGCGAAGATCTATGATATTAAAAAAAAAAAAAAAAAAAAAAAAATCACATGACAGCACAAAATGGCAGATTGCCCTTGGAGTAGTGTTGTTTATTCAAAAGTGAAACAGAGTTTGTAGACCAATATCATTCATATACATCCTCAAAAGGACTTTAAATTGTGCCTGATAAACAAGTGCAAAGTTAAAGCAATAAATACAATCCTAAAATGGTCTGTGGATATAAATGAACATTTTAGAAGAGATAGCAATCTCATCCTCAATGGGCAACCTTTGTTGGCATGTATACAGAGGTGTTAAATGAAGTATTCTGGACAATTTAACTGAAGAATTGCCAGGGAAGAACAGGTTTCACCTACCTGAGAAACCACACCCTGTATCTCTACCACGATGCCTGCCAATGGGACAGAGAGAACAGGACCAACTGGTGGAAAGGGAATACAGCCTCTAGAAATGCAAGACTGTTTCTTCACTGCAAGACCATGTATCTTTCTTAACTCTTGCCTTACATAAAAGGAGGTTAGTTTTGCAAAACTTTTAGAATTTTTTTGTGTCCCTGTCCCTCTGTGTTTAATAGTTTTATTTCCACATAGATCTTAAAACTGTTTGGGAATTTCATGAAGATGGTCCAATAGAGAAATAGATGGTCCAATGGAAGCCTATATCCTGCTCTGAGTTTTGGTCAAAAGGACATGAATTAAAGTGGTCCTTTCCCGTAAAACATTGTTTTCAGAATTGTGGTCTGAACACATGGGGAATGTCTAAAGAACAAGAATCAAATTTAAAGGGATGAAAAGTAACTCCTGCCAGTAATACCGAGGCAGGATTGACAGCTGTCGTACACAAGCAGTTCACAAGTTCTTCTGTTTTTAAGCATTTATAGTCTCAGACCCTCTGGCAAATAAGGCAGGCAGATATATCTCTTTCCACAGGTACTGCTTTAAATATGGTCTCAGTCTAGTGCAGGGGTAGGCAACCTCCGGCATGTGTGCCAACAGTGGCATGCGAGCCCATTTGGAGTGGCACGGGGAACCCTCTGCAAAGCCACAGAAATTGCCTCTCCTGCCACCAAAATCCACTCTGGGCAGCTTCTTCTGGGGGCAGCTAGGGTGTGTGGGGGGGGGTCCCTGCAATTCCCATGCCCCAGGCACCCCAGGTAAAGAAGTCACCTGGAGCAGCTCCTCTCCACAGCGCACTAGCACCAATAGGAGCCGCTCCAGGCAGCTTCTTTCCATGTTGTACCTGGGAACCCCCAAGAGGAACCATTCTGAGCAGCTCCTTTCTGCAGTCCCTGGGGACCCCTGTCCCCAGGTATGCCACCAAGAGGAGCCGTTCTGGGCAGCTTCTTTTCACAAGCGGTGTCCCTGGGAAGCAGCCCCCCTCCCCTCCCAATACAACTTTGGCCACCACTGAATTTTTAGGCAGATGCCACCTTTTTTCTTTCTTTTTTTTTTTCGTGGAGGGGGTTGCCAGCACAGACTGAGGGTCAGGGAGGAGAGGCCGACACGGGGGTTGGCAAAGGTTGCCGATCCCTGGTGGCTAAGGAGTTCCTAAATGTCTAGAGATAATGAAGAGCACCTTCTTACCACAACCTGAAAAACTAGCAGAACTTCAGATGCATATTCAACTTCCGTTACTAGATGAAGCAGGAGATGAATACCAGATTGGTGAGCAGCATGTAACCACACAGCATTCTATCTGCTCAAAGATAGCAATCTTTTCTTGCCACTGGTGGAGAGGCCACTACTAAGGACAATGTGATATCCTGAAGTCCTTTAAAAATATCACAGAGTGGAAGATCGGGATGGTGGAGTTAGGCAAGGTGATAGCAGTCTTCTGCACGTGAGGGAAAAAGTCAGCTACATCACTGAGTAATTTGAGAAAGATGCCAGCAATAGTCTGAGATGTGACCTACACTGCAGTGTTTGTGAGGTTGCTTGCAGAGACCTTCTTGTATATGTATCTACACTTATATTTGTTTCCCACCTATTTAAGCTCCATTATGCTCACATAGTAACACCACCTCTCCAAGCAGCATTGAGCTGGTCCATGAATGGAGGTTGATGCAGTGAGAATGTAGACACTTATCTATGTATGTAGACCCTAATTGTCCTCCAGCAGCTAGCCCATCATGCCCAACATGGACCACTCTGGTCATAATTGTGAATTCTACTGCCCCCAGGGTCAAAGAGACAGAAAGCACCCCTATTCGCTAAAGCGCCATGAATTTTTGAGGGTTGTTTTTTTCTGTTGATTGCCCAGCTGGGTGAGCACGCCTAGCAGCTCTCCACTGTTGTGAACAACCATAAAACTAACCGTTCTGGCTAAACACTCCAGACATGCTTCAGTTTGGAGCAAACAGGAGATATCATATCTCCTGGGCCTCTGAGGTGAAGAGGTTGTGCAAGCAGAGCTTTGGACCATCCATAGCAATGTGGACAGGTAGGTTGCACAGAGAGTGTAGAAGAAGGGTGTATGATTTATCAGCAGCATGCTGTATAAAAGCAAAGCAACTGCAGTAGTCTTACAAAAGGCTAACAGTCACACTGATGTCGAGCTGCAGACCTGACATTTTTCCAAAGAGCTGCATGTCCTATTGGCAGAGACACCCCACTGCCGTTACCCCACATGCTACTACATATGCCTCCCAAGGAGTCTCAGTCACAAGCCCATGGCATTAACAAGGAGGACTAGTAAGAGGGGGACGTTACTAGGTGCAGGGGTGTCTAGTTATGCTGCAAGACAGGCCCTGTGAGACTTCACTGCAGTCCAGTCAGACCCACTAGCCAAGCATGGGAAAGCTTGATGCATGGGACAGAATCATGAGTTAGTTTATTCTCCATTATAGTGATGGAACACTCACCTTGCAGGACATAGCTATCAGCTCTTCATTAATGTATTCATACTAGAAGAGGCAGTGGTATAACAAAGAGAGGTAATATTATCTGCTTTTAATTTCCTTGCACAGCTAAGGCAAAGAGGAGGCCATATGGAGCAGTTTAGGTATGCAAAGATGTTCCCTGAATCCTTTTGAGATGTCACAATTAAACTTTCATGGAGGTATTCTGCAGTCCTCACCTGAAGGTTTCAAGGGATGACAGCTTTATTTCTTCCTCTGTGGTAGGAAACTTTCACATCACAATAGCTGCATTGGTGCCTGCCAAAGTTACTGGCTCAGGTGGCTTTGACGCCCTGGCAGCAACTGTGCTTTGTGCCTTTGTTACACTCAGAACTTGAGACATCAGGTAAAGTCATCACCGTCTGTGGAAAATGGTGCCGGTATTCACTGTCATTCTTCCATAGTTAGTTTTATGCAAAAAGCAATTCCCTTCTCATTTCCCTTATCACTGGCAGGCCATACCCACCCAGACTAATGCAGTACACAAGCGTCAATAAGCACCTCTTGTTTACCACTTCAGGGGAGTCAGGGAAAGGAGTTCTGAATCTTAACTTTCACTTTCCATTGTGATTCTCTGGATTCTGTATGTTTTATCTGCACCTGTTCTGTTTCAGGCTTGAGGTGTTCCCTGCATACCCAGGGAATGCCTGAGCCAAGCAAGAAAAAAAAAGAAGGGGACTCAAGATGATATGTTCAGCAAGATCCTGTAAGGTAGTGCTGCATCAGACCATGAACAGAGGCCTGGGAGAATAGAACTGTAGATATGTACTTTCTCCATTAGTCTGAAGAAGGAAAGCAAAGAGAAGAAAGGCACAGGCACTAGAGAGGGAAATGCACCAGGAGATTACATGAAGCTTTTCCATCTGCACCATCTGTTTGCTGCAGACTCTTGTGGACCTACAGGTTCAACAATTCCACGTTTGCCTTCCCCCTACAATCCATGGAGAGCATCAGTATAGAACATCCCTCCTCCTACTCTTCTTCCCCCTCCCTCAACGATCCTCATGGCATCACGGACCACATTCCTATTCCTAATACACCACCTCTGGGGACACCAAAGACAATCACAACTTCACATACTGTGAGAGCCATTTTTAATAGACATGTCATTGAAATGGACATGAGCATTTCTTCCTCTTCCTTAAGCTCTGGTTCCTTAAATTTAGTACGGTTTTAATGTATTTGCATTTAATTTTCAGACTTTTTGTTTTTAAAAAAAAGGTTTGCTTTTCAACTGTATTGCCTGGAAAATAATTCATCGTTTTATTTCTCAGCATATGCTGCAGCATAGTCAGCGATATGGAAACGACCCACTTTCTTATGATTGCACACTTTGACACAAACAGTTTAATAGTCATAATATACTGCAGACACCAGAAAGGTAATAGGTGCATCATCAGTGTTATATTCATAGATGTGCACTAAGCACCAGACAATTCCTAATAGGCCCCCAAACCTCAGGACCAAGTAAAGCGGAATCCACCATACTACATTATTGTTACTGACTGTTAAAGTGCTTTTTCAACCCCCCCCCCCCCTCCTTCCCATTTAGTACTGAGCATCTCTGCAGGCCCTGTGCATGGCTTTTCAAACTCAGGAAACAGCTTGCTCCCACTCCACCCTGGTGGCAACTTTTCCCATCTTTGCCTCACACTTTACGCAGGACACAGCAGGTATAATCATTGTAATATTTTTTTCCTCATTGAGATCCAATCTTGTGAGTGAGTAAATGCCAGAGCACAAGCACATTCAACTGTCATTCTGCAACTTCAGAGCCAGTTCTTGAATCTTCCCTTGATACTATTGAGATGACCAGCTTCATAATCCGGGGCGTATGTGGCAGACTAGGAACCGCAGAATCACTATAGGCATTTCAACAGTCACTGTAGTAATCCAGTGATAGGGAAGAAGACAATTGTCCCTGCTTGCAGTTTTCTGAACAGTCCTGTGTTCATAAAGATGTGAGTAACATGACCCTTCCCTGACCAGCCAACACTGATGTCAATGAAGCAGCCCCAGTGATCCCCCAATATTTTATAACCATAGAAAAGTAACCATTTCTGTTGAGGTACTGTGTGGCAGGGTGGGCTGGTGCCAAAATTGGGATGCATGTACTATTAAATCAATTACTTCTTGTCTTATCTTCAGTGTATGTGGAGAACAATTGATCACTAGAGCTAGGGAATTCCACTGCTGAAAATTCATCCACTATGCACATTCCCTAGAGCAGGGGTGGGCAACATTTTTCGCCTGAGGGCCACATCTCATGTGGCCACTCATAGAAGTCCATAGGCGGGAGGGAGGGAGGAGGAAATGGTCAGCCTCCCCTGTACCCCCTGGAAAAAGGGGTGGAGCTGGGCTCCACTCTCCCTCCCTCCCAGCTTCAGCGGTGGCTCGCGCTGGGATCAGAGCACTGCCCCTGCTTCATCTCCCTCTCAGCTTCATTTTGGTGTCCCAGTGCTGGCGGGCTGAATGAGCCTGACACACAGATCAGGGCAGGGCATTGACTTGGGCTATGGGAGGCTCATGTTCAAGGCCATGTTCCAAATATGGTCCTCCTCACCAGGCTCTGTTCACAGCATCCAACAGAGATGCTAGATGATAATTAATTAAAAAAAAAGAAAACCATAAAAATAGTCTTGCTGGAAAATTACAGTGCAACACAACTTTTGTCAGACTCCAGAATGACAACACATAGCATTCAGAGACAGAGGAGGCACAACTCACCCCACCTTGTTATAGGCTGCTTTTCCCCTCACATTGCTGCATGCGCGTGCGCACACCCAGAGTAATAGCCTACAATTCTAACACACTTCAGTACACCACACAGGCTATTCTAGGCTCTCTCTTTCTTCCACAAGATTTACAAAGGTCTTGGCATTCGGATGAATAACAAGAACATCTTTTTCCTCCCCTTCCCCTCAAAACAGAATTCCTTTGTTTTGCAGCAACCCTACTTGTGAGAGATTATCCTATTAGCTCCACCAGCATGCATACATCTATCAGAGCTGGGACTTTATTCCCAGCTGCCATATAGATATACCCCCAAAAAGTGGATGATAGGTACAGTTTTGGAAAACCTCTCTCACTCAGGAATGACCACGCACAATGAGAGATCGTGCAAACCAAAAACATAATTAAAGCATGTGTCAGGGATCTGTTTTTACATGTAGTCCTTATTGATTTACCTTCTACCCTAAAAATTAAGGATTTGGATATTCACAAGTGAGCTACACACAAAATCCCAACAATGGGTCAAACAGGCTTCAGCATGGCCAGGATTTTACAAACTCACTCTCCACAGCTTCTCCTCTCCATGCACAAGTAATGAAAGCCCTGTAAATTACTATGAGAGATACAAGGAGAGATAGTACATTACTTTAGTAAATCCATAGATACTGTTCAATGGACATTAGCAAATATATTACAATATCAACTGCACATCTTTTTATTTGCTTATTTTCACTGGAGTTTTGTTTGTTTTCATAGTGGTAAAAATATGGAGTAGAAATACTTTAAAACCATGAGTAAGACATTCATATTTATCCACATTTTCCATCATGCAGACTATTTTATGCATGAATACACCATGAGCCACTACTCACTGATTTATATATGTAATTTGCACCAGCCATAAAAAAGAGGCAGTAATTTATTTTTTGCATTTTTTTAAAAAAGTTCATAAATAGAAACTTTTGTCAAGTCCTAAGTGTCACCTAATCAAGTTAAATGCAAAAAGAATTTTCCACCATTAAACTATTTCTTAAAAGGGATAGCAAAGAAAAAGAATAAGACAACAGCATACACACCCTCTTCATTCATATATTATATAAAGTTACATATAATGGTGAGAGCTGGTGGTGATGCAGACTGTTTATTTTAGACAGATTTTTCAGATAGCAACAATGGAAAAATACTAGAACAAGTACCAAAGCAATTCATTATTTTGTCTATGTTACAGTGAAAGAAGGGATGTAGAAACTACACAAGCCTATTATGGTTAGTTCTAAACATCAGTAATAATTGTGATTTCACTCTTACTTGAACTAATGAACAGATATTTTGTTTGTGAGGACATTATTTAAATATGCAATATACAAAAACCAACCTCCTCAGTTAACCTATTTTAATATTGGATGAAGTGTTCTTATATTAATGTGTTGATATTTCAGGTGAAAAAATCTCCCTTTTGGCAAATCAAAAGTATTCTTGTTTTCACTGAATCACAATGGAGACTCCTTGCCAACAGTTTCAGAGCTTCACCGATATGGACCATACAGCCATACAGGTGACTGGCTGTAATGTAGCTTTAATAATCTAGATCTACTTCAGGGTAAGTAAGGGTAAAAGTCTGCCCTAGAGCTCTTGTCAGAGGCCTGTCAATCTCATCTGTGGACCTAGATGTGATAATTATGGCCCAAAAACTTGTTAAAGGTAATACAAGTGCCTTGATCATGTCATCCTTTTGGGAAAATTAGTTTTCTTGCATTTGCTTTGTGATCAAAAGACCTCAAAGGAGTTGCTTCGAATTTATATTGGTGTTGCCAAGATGAAACATTGGCCATTATCTGTGCTTTCATCTGATGAGATTTCTTTAGATGTACAGCAAGAAATCAGCTCAAACCCTTCGTGAAAATTATTCATCCTGAATTCAATAGAAAACTAAGTAACCCTCCTGTTTTAATTTTTAAAACTTAATCTGCATTTTAAAAGAAGAAAAAATGCTGTCCTTCCATTATTGGATTTCAAATCAGATCTAGAGGTTAAAATGTATGTTAGGAATTGTGTCTTACTATAGCTTTCAAAATTGTGAAGGCTAAAGTGTCACTGCATGATAGTGCAGTAAAGTGTGCAGATGTTGGATATCACCATTTAAGATGAAAGCTTTTCATCTATTCTCTATGTTTCACTGTCAGATCTCCTGATTTATGGCAGAATGATAATCATCAGTCTCATGATAAGTACATTGATTATGTGTGTTCCTCCGAAGATCAGTTCCTTAAACTGCATAGCTGGGAAGTAGAAGAGAATATATAATAATCACGAAGGTGCCTGATGGAAAGCCAGAGGTTCAACCACCAGGGAAACATGTGAAGAGCACTAGGTACATAGCTCATATTTGGATGGGCCTAGATAATTTATTGTTATATGCTAACTGAAATTAGCTTCATAGAAATAGCAAAAAGATTTGTCTTTAGGTAGGCAAGGAAGGTTATGAACCTGTACCCAAACTGCATGCAGTCACTTCCCTAATTTTCCAGCTATCAGCAGAGTGCACGAATATATGCCAGGGGGAAAAAGTAGATAACAGTCAATGAATATAAAAAAGAGCAAATATGGCTTTCATTTTTATTGGCTATACTGAAGTCTGTTACCAGATTCTTAGCACAGGCCCGCACACTTCTTGTTTGGGAAGGGACATGCATGTATGGTCATCTCCAGCAAGTGGTACAAAACACTCACCATCCTGTACTGGAATCTTGTAGTGATGCAAGACTCTACTTACTGCCAAAGAACTGAACCAAGTTAAGTTACAGCCAGTATGCTGGAACCTCCTAATTAAAAGATACAAAGTTGGCCCCTAAGGTGCAATAAAGGGAACAATAATGCAGTACAAAAATCAAATACCATGCAAAGGAAAATGGCATGCACTCTGTCTCCATTGCAGCATGGCCAATACAGGAAAATATTCCTTTCTTCCCAGACAGGCCACCCAGTGGAAGGATATGGGAGACTGATTTTCAACTATACCAAGCTTAAAGTCTACAGCGCAAAGATGGATCCCCACATGTGTTAGATAAAAACTCAAGTCACCTGCTACAGCAACCTGATTCCATCTGAACAGCAGTATTGCAAGTCAAACATCCCAAGAAACAAAGGCTATATCTATACTCAAACTGAGAATCACACCCCTGGCTCTGAGTAGGCATACTCAGGCTAGTTTTTAATCAAGCTAACCCTTTAAAAATAGCATAGCTGTGGTAGCCCAGGCAGTGGTGAACAGCACTCATTGGTGCTGGGAACAATTCTGCTGTGGAGTGCTGAAGGCAGAAAGCATGTATGCGGCAGCCCAGCCCTCCTGGTTCCAGCACGTACGACAGCAGCACAGATTAGCAGCCCTGAATATGTACCCCCACAAGGTCTGGGAGGGTTGCAGTCAAAGCAGTTAGCATACTAAAAATAGTAGTGGTGGTGGTAAGCAGCAGGTGGGCTATCTTGATGAGAGCTACCACAAGCAGGTCTATTCGAGATGGGAAACTCTCTCCAGCTCCTACCCAGTGAGGTAGCAAAGAACTCCTCTTTGTTATTCTTTTGTGGTATGTGGGAGGTGCCCTAAAATGTTCAACCTCCATCTGTGACTGTGTGTGTTTCATGGCACCTTTAAGTGTCTCCCAAAGTAGACACTGAAACCCTATATCTATTACCTAATAAGCAAGAAATTCTTCCAGTTTAAAAAGGAGTGTTTATTCTAAAATCGCCTGTGTGTAAATTTAAGTTTGAAATATCACTTCTGTGTTTTTACCCAGCCAGCCTGTCAGAAGGTGTGTTATTGTGTGAAAAGGGAAGGGAAGAAAGTAAATTCAGTGAAATTATAATCCGTTTCCTTAGCAAAATTTAGGGAAAGTGCAAAGCAGTAAATAATAAAGAAACTCTGTAATTCCTTAAGATTACCCAGGGAAATTGTCTGCCTTAAATAGTCTCCCTTAGGTGAGAGCTAAAAATATAGAAAACCTGTTCCCCTTTTAAAGGTGTCAGTGAGGGGTTAACAAGCATCTTTTAGCTCTAACTTTTGTGTTGTATTAATCACTCTGTCCATATAAGTCCACCCTCTATCACCATATTATCTAAGCATCCAGATGTAAGTATTTATTATGCATATGTTTATAAGAACAAGAATAATAAAAAAATGGTCATTGTATAAGTGATTTGAAAAACTAGAGAAATAAGTCAGCTCAGCCTTCAGCTGTCAGAAAATACAATCATCTCAGATGCATAAGCCCTGAGCACGACTATTCAGGGAAATTTGCTAAGGAACCAGATGTTCCACTACAAGTGTATCTTTTGTGAATTATTATCTTGATCTTGGAATTGCTGTCAGACAAAAAAAAAAGACTGGTGAAAAGTTTTAAATCACTTTTTCAATTTGTTTCTGGGATATTAATTATTACTATTAATTTTTACAACTCCCAAAAGTGTGCTATTGTAATTAACCTTTTTTTTATATTGTAGGCCACAGTATGAGAAAGATTTTTCTTCTGAAATTCATGGAGCTTAATGTCCCTATGCCAACTGCAGCAAATGCTTACATAGAAAACTAGTATCAAGATTTTTGCTCAACTTACCTTGGGAAAATTAGGGGAGCAGAAAAAGCCATTTTACCAACTAGCTCTCCACACATGAGCAATACGTTTTCACTGCATCAGTTTGAGAACCTCTAATTTACTATATATGTTGCACCATTTTCCTATACTTGGGTTACAGTAAGAAATGTTTAAAATTGTGTTTGAACCAAAATATTCCCTGGAATTTACACTGTTAACAGAAGATTTGTACAAATACTGATGGTATCATATGGGTTACATGTCTTAAGCTGGTTAAGTTCCTGTTGCATTAGCTATTGCTGAGTTTGAGACAAATAGTATTTGTTTATTTTATTTGTTTTGATCACATTTGGCACATGCAATGAATTTTGCTTGTAAAAGCTACTTTAAAATCTGTCCTTAAAATTTCATATAAGTTAAGCTTTAAAGTTAACATCCCCTCGTGATGACAGAGGACAACTCATATCTTAGTGCTGTTAGTTGACATTCAGAAGGAAACTTCTGTGGTATAGACAAGTATTGTAATGAAAATGTATCTTTTGCAGAATGTATCTTTTGCAGAATTGCAACCTGTCATGAGGCTGGATAAACACATCACCCTGGCTGATGGGCTGTCCATGGGCTGGGTGTTTGACACCAACAGATAAAACCATTACATTAACCAGAACATTTAAGAATAACTTTAAAATTTACTACACCTCATTAAAGCTTCAGAAGCATCCATGCTTGTAAATGTATTCAAATGCTGAGTTGCATTTCTTGTGCCTTAGACTATTACGACAGCATGGCAATTTTCTGCAGTACCCTTGAAAAAACATATTGAATCAAGTTTAAGTATCTTTGGAGTCAATTGTATTAAAAATGCAAAGTTTATGTTTTATTGTAGATTTGATGTAACATCTCCAAGGGGAGATGTGACAAGTGCAAATCCTGGACAGTGTTAAGAGCTTTGAAGGAGTATCTGAAATAGTATGCCAGGCAAAAAGAAACTTTTAGAACTAAGTTAAATGGTGTCCCAGGAAATCTCCAGTGCAACGTGACTGCAAATGTACCACCTCCAGTGATGCAAAACTCAGCCTTTTGAAGCTATGCCCTGAGAAGAGGTCCTTTGTCAGCATGTAACAGGTGATTAGCAGACAAGGTAAGAGGCCTGAGCTGTATGAAGGAAAAACTGAACTATTCATGAATAAAAACTTGTGGATTTGTAACCACAGAAAAACCGTTTCCTGGAGTTGGAAGAACTGACTTCTTCCAGAGTCCTTGCTGGAATTAGGAGAGTGATCTCTGATAAGCTTATCACTATGCGTATTAGTTTGTCTATCATTTTTAATACATTTTTGCTGAAATGCATTCACCTTAAGAATAAACATGCTTATTAGGAAAGCTTGTTACAAGAAGGTTTCAGGACACGGGCTACAACCTATAGCTGAGGTCCTAGGGTTCATTTGGTTCAGCAGGCACAAACCTGAGAAACAAGATACAAGATAAAAGCAAACTGCATTTATTGAAAAACACAGACAAGAAAGCAAAGAAATAGGAAAGCATAATGCTTATGCCCCTTTTAGCAGACAGGCACCCCAGTTAAACGACTGCAGGCATGAAGCGTGGGGAGCAATGACTCGTGGTGGCAAACATAGTAGTTGCCCTGACGATGAGGTTCCAATTTGGGAGGGGCTTAACCAGTATTTTTATACCTTTGCTTGCTAAGTGGGTAAATGGCACGCACATCTGGTATTATTTCACAGCTTACTAAGTGGGTAAAAGTCATGGTGATTTTTACATTTATTTACAACATTTCTTTGCCCTGGTCTTATCTTATTGTTTTACAGAACTTGCAACTTACGTCCTTGGTCAGTACCAGCTCTGTTTTGCTTAAACACAGAGTAACTTTTCGTCAGGGTTAATTAATGGCGTCCACCAACTACTAAAGCTTATCACGTTACAAGGTCTTCCGTTGGGTACTACAGGGCTGTGTGGTAATTTATATCTGCAGGCAGTCACACTGTATAGCTTTCGGAGAGAGAACAGGGATGCATGAGCACACAAAGCTCTCAGCTATTTAGGCAGTCTGGGGTGCTAGAAAATTCAGAGAGTAGGCAGGGAGCTGTGCAACTGTGAAAAAATACCAGTCAGGATGCCATAGATTCAAGTCTCCATCCAAGGGAAGTAGTGACTGAGGAGACCAGGACCCTACAGTCAGTGTTTTTACTAGACCATGAGAGAGAAATACAGGTGCAGTTGACCTGAGCTGTAACAACTCCAGCAGACAGAATTCATACTAGGAACAGTCAGTAAAATGGCAGCTCTCACCAAAAAGGAGCTAGCACCATTCAGAGTGTTAAATGTAGTGAAGCCAGCTGTGTAGGGGGTGCAGAATACCCCACACCACCATACTTGGGGCAGGTAGCCACGACAGATGATCATTCATTTAAAAAGTGCATTACTTTTCCAAAATATTGTGCCCCTCTGCCAAGCGGTAGCAAAAGTCCAGGACCATGCAGGTCAGCTTCCCAAAGGAAGAGACAGGGATGTTGGAACAATTTTTAGAGTGGGGATGCTGATAGCTATTGAACCAAAATAGTAAACCCTGTGTAGAATGGAGACCGCTTCAAGTGAAGGCCTGTGACAGCATACCCGGTGTCCCATCACAGAGCCAAATGAAAGAGAAATCTGAGACACAGTCTGGGTTAATCCAGTCTAACTATAATTTATATTTATACAAATACACTTCTATGCCCATATAAGTGGCCACAAAAGACCATGCAGGCAATCTTATCTTTCAGGAATATCAGCCAAACACAAATGCCTGATTCCCAGGTAGTGACTTGATCTCAAGGATTTACTTTGTTCTCTGCCTTGGTCTCTGATTAAACACTCTCACTGCTTGCACAGCTCCATCTGGTCAGAAGCTTTCATAACAATATAAAAAAAAAAAAAACCCAATAAATCTTTTTGTGACTGAACATTTGCTCACATGTTAACAAAAAATCCTGGCAAGCTACAAGTGATAATGCCACTTGGCATAACATAGGATATAGAACTAGCAGAGACCTCCTGGGTAAATCGATTCCATTCAACTGCTAATTGTATAACCCCTACATAAATTTATCAAACTCCATTTAAAAGCTACTTGGGCTGTTTGCCCCCTACTACTCCGACTGGAATATTGTTCCAAACCCTCCCTCCCTCCTCTAATGAGTAGCAGCTTTCTAATTTCCAGGCTACATTTATTCATGGCCAGTTTACTCTTACTTTTCTTGTGCCAACATTGTCCTTTGGTTTAAATTGCTCTGCAGCCTCCCTAGTGTTTACCCCCTAATTTATTTATTGAGAGCAATCATATCCCCTCTCAGACTTCATTTTGCTAGGCATAAAAGCCAAGCTCTTTGTCTTCTCTCATAAAATATGCCTTCCATGCCTCTGTTCATCCTAGCAGGCCTTCTCTGCACCTCTTCTAGTTTGAATCAATCATTCTTGAACATGAGTGACCAAACTCATAAACAGTGTTCCAGATGAAGTTTTGCTAGCCCCAGGCAAAATGGAATTAATAGTTTTCTCTGTGCGTGTTGGAAATGGAATGTATCGGGGAGGTGTTTGCTTTTTGTGCCCCATCACATCCATGGTTCATAGTCATCCTGTAATCGGCAAATATGCCCAGGCATTTCTCCACCACTTCCAACTACGCAGCATATAAAGAGACTAATAGAAACAGATCTTAAGTACATAACCTTACACTTTGTACTATTAAATGTTGCTGAATATTCTGATCCTCTTCTGTACTGATGATGCCTCCCAACTTTGTCATTAGCATCCTCCTTTTTTTCCTTTGCCAGCCCCACCCCTGCACTCTCAGCAGGTGCCAGGGGCCATGCAAGTGGTGACACCCGTTCCCTGCTGGCCGTGCACCCACACATGGCTCCTGCCCCCTGCTAGTCAGCAGGGCATAGGAGCCATGGCACGTGCAGCTCTTGTGGCCCCAGACCTCAATGGAGTGTGGGGTCAGCGGGAGTAGCCACAGTGCCACGTGCTGCAGGGAATAGGCGTGTGTGCTACTTTGGGCACACATTCTAGGGGTTGCTGACCCCCGATGAAGATATTTAATAAAATAGGTTTCAAGACCATCTTGAGGAACTGTACTAGTAACTTCCCTCCAGTCCAATGTTTCTCCTTTGAGCACAGCCTGTCTCCTTTAGTCACTTCCTTACCTAAATACAATTCTTGTACTAAAGCACCTGTCCTCTAATTTAAATTAACAATTACCCTTATGGTACCCTAGCAAGTACTTCACTGAAATCCAGATCAATTAGATCTACCCTTTTCCCACTCTTCTGTTGATCTGTTTCCATAAAATGCTGTGTTTTTTCTTTGAATATCAGGTGACAGATATCTATCCACTGATAACCTCTATGTATGCGAAAGCAAAGAGGGCATAGATGTGACAGCTCACTGGATCTGATGACAGCTGCAGAGCAGTTGCCACGCGTGGTGTTCTATTTATCAATACCCAATGAGGAGGGTTGATGTTCTCTTCTTAGCAGCCCCTTCACAAGTCTCCTTGCACTAAGTTGGTTTTGCTTTGGCTCTGTGTAGTTAATCAGGATTAGGCCTTGACAAATGAATCTATTCAGCAACTGGTCAGTACAACTGATGTACAGAGGGTGAATTTGCTATTGTGTTTCTTGCTCTTTACAGGACGGCAATAGGGCACCCAGCAAGAGAAGATTCTGCAGCAGTGAGGACAGGTAGAGACCTTGAAGACAGTGGTGAAGGCAGCCATTCCTTGTGGTAGCTCAGAGTGACTAAGCATGGCGGGGAGGGAAGGGGTGGGTTTAGGATTGTCTTTGTTCAGCTCAGTATAACTTGGTTTAAGTAGTAATAAGACAAAGGCATAAAGCACAAGAAAATAGACACATGGAAACAAGTTACACCAGACCTGACTGTGACAAATTTCTTTCAGCATGGACACTAAGCTGCTGAGTTTGGATTCGACGATACTCAAGCCTGATGATCATTTCTCATGAAACTTCAGTTATACATAACCCAGAACTAGAGAACAGCACCTCCCACACACTCTCTTCCTCCCCCCCCCACCCTCCAGTCTGGAAACAAAATCCCAGAGGCAGATTTGAGCTGGGGATTCTGATATAAACCCAGAGGGAAATGGAAAAAGTTAAAGTTCTGGCCCACCTCTAGTTATAATTAAACACTGCCTTCTTCCTAGAAATAAAATTTCATCCTGAAATTGACATTGAGAAACCCAGGTTGATTAAGGTCTCCCAGAGAGTATTATCCTCTGCCCCCTAATGTGTCCAAAATCAGCAGCTTGACTCAGCCTCTTTTTCATTACGTAGTATAACATGACAGTTATATGACTGATAACCTGAGGGGATTCTTTATATGCCTGCTGGAATATTAAGAATATCACTCAAAACAGAGCCTATAGATACTCTTAATGATAAGCTCATAACACTTATTTTAAAAAATATAAAAAAGGTCTCATTACCTGTAGAAAGATTGAAGTTTGGCATTTATTATCATCCATATTTTCTTGGGTAATTTCCCTTTAGTCATGAATAGAAGCGAGTAGCAATTACCAACTGAGCATATCTCCATTAAAGCTCTGCAGAACTGTCATAAAGGCAATGACAGGAAGGCTGACCTCATAGCTGAGTCAAGAACTGCCAGCTAAGGGCATCTGCTAAATTGGAATCAGCAGTCTCAGACATGTATTTCAACCTTCTCAGAACACTCAGATTTTGTCTCAGCCAGAGAAAGGTCAGCCTCCTAGCTGATAGTTATTGACAGATACTTATTTAGGTTCAAGATAATAGCTTTGAAAGTAAAATCACAAAGCTATTTTGGATGATTGCTTAGAGCCTTGGCAGATAAATTGTAGGTGCCCTTAGCTTGCATGTGTTGGCATTTTTATGAAGTCTGACTCTGTCATTTTCCCTTATGACGACTTGAATATTGTTACCCATTATTCATTGTAGTTTTATTTTGAAAAGTTTAAACGCTAAACAACATTAAGCAGCAACACCCTAAAGATCAAACATTCACAACACAGTTTAAGCAATTGAAGAAATGCTCTGATAATTAAACATAACTGGTGCAGATTTTCCGTGGTCAGTTATTTCTTGATTAAATCCAAGAGTAGTTGCCTGCAACATGCCTTTGAAAGAAAAAGAAAACTAATGAAGAGATTATACAATAGCAGTTTAGCAAAACTACATCTATTTTAAGGCTGTAGCAGTGCAACTTTAGTAACCCCACAACACTAAGCAATTATCCAAAGCAGCAAACCCTTTACCAAAAGATGTTTCAGGACTACACTTCAGTTCATTTGATATGCTGCAGGGCTGAAAAGAAGTGGTACCTCAGCAGAAAGATTGTGTTTGGGAAGTGGAATCAAAAACATTGGAATCCAAAGGTAAAGCACTGAAAGGCAGGGAGTTGATAGGTAGCACAAAAACCCCAATTCCAAAAGGATCTGAATATCATCAAGTATTCCACCCTCAAGTTTAGAAAATGACTATCAATAACCAAAAAATAACCAAAGCGTCTGACGAAGTGGGACTTTCTCCCACGAAAGCTCATGCGATAAATAAATCTGTTAGTCTTTAAAAGTGCCACAGGACTCTGTTGTTTTTCTACAATAGACTAACACGGCTACCCCTTTTGAAAATAACCATGAAGTTATATGACACTTCAAACAATGTGTGATCAAAATTTCTCTAACGTCAGTATTGACCCGATAATGAGAAACATTGTAAAGTGAAGTGAAAAAATAGAGTCCAAATCAAAAACCTCATTAGAGTCTTAATTTCATTAAGCTTTAGAGAGCCGTTTCCTCATTTGAGTATTTAATAATACATACTAATAGCTAGCTTCATGAGAACTAAACTGTATGAAAGGATAAGGAGTTTCAAGGAGGATAAAAAGATTCTATTCTTCAGATAGAAAGAATTCATGCCTAACACCAGGTACTGGCAAAATGAAACACTGGTCTATACTGCCACGCGATTTCGGAGGCTATTAACGGGAGATATGCAAAATACTTAATACCTTGCATATCTCCCTCTGCTTGCCTACCTTCTACTTACCACACTGTCTTCAGTAGCCTGAGCTGAAGGGAAACCCCTTCCCTCCGAGTTGGGGCTAGCCCTTCTGTGGAGGTGGTCTTCTAGAATCTGCTTCCTGATCAGCAAAGTGGGTTTTTGCAGACCTGCTCGTTCAATCAGGGAGATAGATCTGACGGCGACAAATTAACTGCCATCAGTGAAGACAAGCTTAAAAGTGATGGAAGCTTTGGCTACGTATAGATTTTAAGGCCAGAAGGCACCATTCTGATCCTCAGGTCTGACCTCTGCATCATCAATACATAGAATTTTACCACATGGTTCCTGCATTAAGTTCATATTTTCTGGCTGACTTGGAACATCTCTTTCAGAAAGACATTCTATTTTGATTTAAAGATTAAGTAGAGAATCTACTATATTCTTAGTTAAGATATTCCAATGCTTAATTACTGACATTAACAAATGCTTATCTTCTTTCTATCCTAAATGTGTCTAAATTTACTGTCCAGTCATTTGATCTTGATAAGCTTTTGCTACAATCAAGACCCATCTACTCTCAGAAATCTTTTAATGTAGGTACTTAGACCATGATCAAGTCATTTTGTAAACTTCTCTTAAGGGAAAAGAATCTGTTCAGTTTACCTTTATTTTAGTCTTTCACTAGAATACAGGTTTTTCTGATGCCAAATTATTTTTGTAACTTTTCCCATCTTTTTTCCATTTGTAAACATTTTTTAAAGTGTGGACATTTGAATAGGACACAGTATTTCAAGAATGACTGTTGCTATTTTAGTGAGATACTTCCCTACTTCCATTCAATATTTTTGTTTATACAACTGAGGCTATGTACACACGATCAGATTAAAGCGCAACAAGGCAATCGCGCTACAAAACTCACGTGACCTTTATTGCGGGACAACGCGTACACACGTTGCTCCCTGCAACGCAACAAAATTACACGCATTATCGCGGTTGAGCGCAATGACTTCTGGGCACCTATCCCATCGTTCCATTTTCCCCTAAGTTGGCGCTATGAATCATGGGATGAAGGAAAGGAACGCAAAGCGCCATGGGTAAAGTGTCAGTTTCCCATGGTGCTTTGTGTTCCCCTAGCGTCTTCCTCGTTGCCAATAGCAACTCGCGCCTATTTTCAACATTGCAGTGACGCAACGCACCACTTGCAATCAATCGCAACAGCGACAGCATGGATCCTGCTATGATCTCCATTGTCGCCTTCAACATTCTGAATACATCTCGGCTTGTTGCTCAGTACGCAATGAGCTCCGAGTCAGATGAGGACACCGAGGAGCAGGGGCTGATCGATGACATGCAGAGCAACAGCACCGCGTTGCTCAGCTCCTTCACCGATCATCTGCACACGGTGCAACGCCGTTTCTGGTCGCGAGAGACGAGCACCGAGTGGTGGGATCGCATTGTTATGCAGCTGTGGGATGACGAGCAGTGGGTACAGAACTTTCGAATGCGGAAAGCTACCTTTCTGGAACTCTGCTCAGAGTTGGCCCCTGCCCTGCGACGGAAAGACACCAACATGAGGTCAGCCCTAACTGTGGAGAAGCGTGTTGCGATTGCTGTATGGAAGATGGCGACTCCCGACTGCTATCGGTCCGTTGCAAACCAGTTTGGAGTCGGGAGGACCACCGTCGGATTAGCCCTCTCACAAGTGTGCCAAGCCATCAATCGCATCCTGCTACGGAGGACAGTGACATTGGGCAATGTTCGAGAGATTGTGGACGGCTTTGCTGCCATGGGATTCCCTAACTGCGGGGGAGCCATAGACGGCACACACATCCCTATTTTGGCTCCAGACCATCTCGCGACGGAGTACATAAACAGGAAGGGCTACTTCTCCATGGTGCTGCAAGCACTCGTGGATCACAAGGGTCGTTTCACGGACATCAATGCTGGGTGGTCGGGAAAGGTGCATGATGCCCGCATTTTCAGGAACACTGGTCTGTACCGGAAGCTGCAAGGGGGCACCTTTTTCCCTGATCAAAAAATAACAGTGGGGGAGGTGGAGATGCCCATAGTCATCCTCGGAGACCCAGCATACCCACTGATGCCATGGCTCATGAAACCCTACACTGGGAACCTTGATCGCAGCAAGGAGCGGTTCAATTACCGATTGAGCCGCTGCAGAATGACTGTGGAGTGTGCCTTCGGCCGTTTAAAAGGGCGCTGGCGCTGTTTGTATGGGAGGCTGGACTTGGCGGAGGACCAGATCCCTGCCGTGATTGCGTCATGTTGTGTCCTCCATAACATTTGTGAAAGTAGGGGAGAAAAGTTTTCCCCTACGTGGGCTACGGAGGCACAGCGCCTCGAGGAAGCATTCGAGCAGCCAGCCACTAGGAGTATTAGGGTGGCACAAGGAGAAGCTGCTCGCATAAGGGAGGCACTCAGGGAGCATTTCAATGATGCCCTTCCCTAGTTCAGTTCCATGACG
>ML685776.1:5008011-5102388 GCA_007922175.1 Pelusios castaneus | reverse complement strand
TATATATATATGTTCTCATGAAGCTAGCTCATGAAGCTATATTATATATATATATATATGTTTTCTTCCAGGTTTTTGATACAGAAAATGACTAGTGTTAGGTCAAGAACAGGCCTCTGTTCTAGGAATCCACTAGCAACACACCTGTTGGAGGATTCCCCATTTATATTCATGTTAAAAACTGGCTAGATTGATTTTATGCAATGTTAAGTGAGTATCATGTACAAGTTCTTGAGAAAAACATACAGATTTCATAAGACTCTTCTTCTTTCTTCCAAAACCTAAAACGTTCATCCACGATCAGATTATCTTTAGTTGGTAAAAATAATAGCATTGATGTAATATAACTTAAGATTTCTGTAAGACGATTAACTAGAACCATGCATTTTGATAACAAATACGAAAGTCAAGAGGCTACACAATAAAAGGATTAAAATTCAGCTAGCTGTAGGTATCAGAATCTAATTATAAATAGGGAATCATCAAGCAGGTGTTTCTCTAATGGGGTCCCAAAAGGATCAGTTCATAGCCCAATTCTAGATACCATTTTTTAAATCAATGAACTGGAGGCGGGAAAAAGTCATGACTAATGAATTTTACATACAACACAAGATTAGGCGAGCTAACAGGTCACTGAGCAATCCAGATTGCTCTGTAAACCTGGCACAGGCAAACATTATGCATTTCAAGTGACAGATGAACATGTTTATATCTAGGAACAAAATGCAGGTCATACTTACAGGATCAGGGACTGTATTCTTGAAAAGCAGCGATTGTGAAAGAGACACAAGGGGTCATTCCGGATAGCCAGCTGAACATAAGGTACCAGTGCAAAAGTGTGTTCAAAAGTGCGATGCATAGATGTATGAATAAAGGAATATCAAGGTAATGTCTACACTACAAAAATGTTTCGACATATCTTATGTCAACTTTCAGCCACCAGTAGATGACCTTTACACTGCCATCCTTCAGTTGATGGATTGCATCCTCACCAGGATCACTTCCATCAACCTAAGGGGCAGTGTGGGGAAAACAGAGAGCAATCTCAGGTTCCTGCAGAGAGCCCACAGGCTCCTAGCTGCTCCGCCCTACTACGGATCCCAGCCAGGGTGCATGGACTTCTCCGCTCCAAGGCGGGAACTGCCTGCAGGCTTCGGTAGCTTGCCCAGTTCCAGCTGACCCCTTGTGTCTCTTTCACAATCACTACTTTTCAAGGATACAGTCCCCAATCCTGTAAGCATGACCTACATTTTATTCCTAGATGTAAACATGTCCCCAGATATTAAAAAAATATTTCAAGTCTTTGTTATTATTATAATATATATGCATGAGACTGCACTCTACAATATCGCGCTCTCTCCCTGAGAGAGAGATCTCACGATATTGTGGAGAGCAGTTTCACATACCCAGCACTCCACGATGCCAAGAGAGTGTAGGCACTAGTATTTCTATTTATGATATGCACAGCCCATTTGAAGTACATTTAAGTCAAATCTGGCCCATCATAGCAAATGAATTGAACACACCTGCCCTAAAGCATCATCCAGGAAGGACTTATGCACTTGCTCACCTTTAAGCACTCAATTGTCCTACTGGTTTCAATAGAACTACTCTCAGTGTGTGACATTAAGGAGGTGTGTAATCTTTGCAGGACAGAAGCCTATCTTTATAACTCTGATTACTTTACCACCAATATAAATCCTTATTTAAAAAAAAGAATTTTTGGAGAGAAAAATGTGTAAAAGTGAGATGGGGACTTATTTTGGCATTCAACTTCAGAAGCACCACAGCATCTACAAAAGTTCCACAAATCCCATCTAATAGTAATTTCTATAGAAATATTAGGAAAATTATCTTTAAAAGTTATCACTAAATATTCAGTAAAATAAAAACCACCACCACAGAAATCACATTTTAGGTATCAGATCTATGGTAATCCAATTATCTCTGTGGTTTCAATATCTGTGAGAAAGAGATTAGACCTTGATTCAAAATGCTGAGCTAAACTGAATGGTTGTCAGTGACATTGTTTTAATTAAAAACACTCCTATACCCTTCACTGCTAGCACCACTCACTTATAAAGGACACTGACAAAACTCACATTTAACTTACTCTGAACATTTTTTAAAAAGGTAATTGGATTTCTGATTCTGAAAATTACATCACTCTCCAAAGCAAGGGTTTGGAACAAGTGTTGAAGACAAGCTCTGTGTAAGATCAAAAGCCTCTTTCACCAAGAGAAGTTTATTCCATAAAAGGTATGATCTCCCCCACCTTTGCTCTCGAATAGGACGAACACAGCTACAACACCACTGCTTTCATCTGGGTAAATGATCAGCAACAAACCCATAGGGATGGATTTCTTAGCAAGCATATTCACATTCTGCTGTTCCTGTTCTTACTGACCCATTTAAGCAAGATATTTAAGCACATCTAACCCATTGATTTCAAAGTTGGGCATGGGCTTAAATTCTTTGCTGACATTTCTGCTCCTTGCATGGGAATAGACCTTGTGCTGAAATATCAGACTTCAGCTACAGAACTCTGATTGACAAGCCAGCTCTTTTTCTTATCATAGTTGGGTACCAGTCATTAAGTTCTCAGTTTTGTTTTGGCAATGAAAAACATACATGAAAATATGCATGATCCTTATAGGGAGTGTGCAATTATGTGGGGAAGAATTCATTTTGATCATCAATTTGAAAAGCTCACTACACAGGTGGGAGATTTAGAGAGATGGATGAGGTGAAGAGAAAAGTAGAAACAAAATGGGAAAAAATATTTTTAAAACTTCCTACTCCATAAAATACATAGATGTTATTTTACAGCAGTAATATGTGGTCCTCTAGCCACTGCTTAGTAGAGCTAGTTAATACATTTGGTGAATATTATTGTCAATGAACACAACGCTTTCTCATCAAATAACTTGTTCAATAAAGGGGTGGGGAGAGAGAAGGATACGTATTCAAGTAGTTCTGTAGCTTGCCAAATACTATATATTGGCAAATTATTCATTGAAAATACTCATGTAATTTAGTTATGGAAAAATTTTTCTGGTACTCAACCAGCCATTCTTTTGTGACCCTTTCTCAAGCAAAAGATAAACTGGGAAGTGTTCAATATTGGGACACAAACTGCTGTTGTGTTTTTTCCTCCCATTTTTTTAGGTTCCACTAGCTCAACAATGACAGTCCCCGAAACTCCAGCTTCACACATGCACACAAACTATCTTTGACATAGTGTCACTTTTCAAAATGGGGAGAATTATAAAAGGAAGCCATTCAAATGTTCCCTCTGCAAAAGTTAAGTTTGACTTAAAATGTACAGAGAACAATAGCATTTTCTGTGAAGATTGATTATGCCTAATTTGAAGACTAAATGTAATCATTAGAGTAAAACAGAGGGATTTTTGTCCTTCTTAAGTGCAGATTCTCTATACAACCTTAACTCTGAAGTCACTGTTGAAGCATACACAGCTTGCAAAAACATGTTCATTAACTAAGAAGTCAGGGAACTAGGGGTTAATTTAAAATGCTTCATAAATATATGTGGCACAATTCAGTTGAGTTTTAACCATTTTCTGATGTTTCAACTAGTTCTGTTCAGAAGGGTTTTGATGACGTGCATTGGAGTGAGCAGATCTGGGTGCAGAGCTGCTGAAACCAGGGGTGCTGCAACACCCCTGGGCTTGATGTGGATTCCATTAGATACATGGTTTACACTTTGGGCCGATGGTTCTCAGTTCCCCTACTATAAAATTGTTCCAGGATCCCTGCCTAAGGGCACAAAAAGTTCTCATAACCAAGAATAGCCTCCTGAACCAGGCCTTCTATTTGGTGTATTATCACATGCTTAAGCTCTTACTTTGAGGATCTGATCTCTATGTATAGTAAAGAAATAATGCAAGAACATGAAATTGGCTTTGTTGGGTATAACTGTTATGGATAGTTTATGAATCAGTTCTGTGATGATGCAGCTTTGGAATGAATATTACAGGTACATCCACAAGCTGAAGCAAAATTAGCCCATTCTGCTATAAAATGTTTCATAGACCTTCCTTAATTTTTCACTTCATGGAATTATGTGAAATGGTTTCTCCCCAGCATTATGACTTTTTTTTGCCTTATGTCAGTTACAGCAAGTGAGTGAATAACCAGCCAGGAATGAAATTTCTCAAAACTACTGCCTCTGGGCATTTCTGATTAGTAATTCATTTAATCTACAACCAATAGCAACAACAAAGAATGCTGCCAAATTGTGCCCAAATATGGCATAATCCTCCAATCTGAATCCCTTGCTTCTTAAAATGTAACTTCCCAAAGTACAAAATGTATCCCCTAATTTTAGTACATAAGCCAAAGTGCAAGAAATGGTGCCTATAGTGTATCAGTTCCTGGTGAAAACTGATATTTTATTTTCCCTTAAAATAAATAGGAATGTGTCAGTAATACCAAGGTCACACTTTTCACTCTAATAGTAAACATCAAAAAGTCAGATAGCGTATTTGGAGACATTAACAGGAAGACAGATATAATTCATGCAAAATCCATTCCTCATGTAATGCACCTCCTTCTTCCCAGCACACCACTTTGGAAGCATAGGCCCTGATTCAGAAGGGAGTTGCTCCAGTTTTACACCAATGTAACACCTTTCCTTGAAATTGTACTAGTGTAAAGCAGGAACAATGCAGCAGGGAATAGGTTCATAACATTGCCTGAAGTACATGCAACACCGTCAAATCAATGTAGCTATTAAAATGGATTATATAGGTGGGAAGGAAGCATTCAGGCCAGCTGAGATGTTTCAGATTTTATTCAGGTTCACAGCAAAACTGATAGTGAGCTAAAATTTACGGCACCCTAATCCTAAAGGGTATTATCCATGCTGTACATGTACAATTTAATCAGTGATTTCAGCGTCTGATTTTATTTTTCACTTATCTGTTACTTAGAGAGCAATTATATATATTGCGTGGATTTATATGAGTAACACTGCCCTCTACCTGAAAGTTTAAAAACTTCCTCAAAATTGTCAGTTCTATATAGTTAAATTGAGCATAAACTCCTTCCCGTACCTCCCCCCATACCCACCTGGCCACCTTCTGTGAAACTTCACACATAGGAAGCTTTTACATACTTTGAAAAATTATGTAGTTTTTGTTAGGTCTTCTGCAATATATGTTTATAAGAGTTAGAAATTGGTCTCTGGCTAAAGATGTCAGCATTTCTAATATTTCATTGTTGATATGTATCTTTAAAACAACCTTGTGCATCAAAAGAAAAGTTGCTAGAGAGGGATCCCTTGAGTAGATCTGATACGGTGGACAGTTTTTAGTAAGAAATAAGTAGGACAGAGTCAATTGTTACCATCATTCTCTATAACTAAAAATCTATCTATCTGTCAGCAGAGATGCGCCTGGGTAATTTCTTACTTCCAAGAAATTCACTAAAAATTATCCTTTTTTAAATGGCTACCCTCTCCCAATCTTCTTATTGGAATTGAGGCCACAGGCTATCCTCACTTCAGATAGTCAACAACCTGTACAGAAGGATATTTAGACTGTCCTGAACAAAGATGGGCACCATCTCTTATTGTCCCATTAGGAGTGACATCAGTAAGGATGGCAGTTTGTTACGCTGCCTGAAGGCAAAGAGGGGTGCTGTGAGGAATCAAGTAAATGGGAACGCTGGAAAATTCATGGGAAAGGGAAGTAAACCGAGTCAGAGTGAGTGAATGGATGTTACAAGGGAAACTGGTGAAGGGGAAGGGGCGAAATTAACTACAAACCCTTAACTCTGCTCACTTTACTGTACCAAAAATCCACAACTAACAGTTGTGAGGGGGTAGAATTTTGAAGTAGGAATATGGAAGGGAAAGCTACAGAGTAGTTTCTCTCTCCAGTAACATGCGGTTTAGAAAAATTAGTGCTGGAAGGCTGACATCCCAACAGGTCCATATTAAGCTTGCAGCATTCCTGTGTACTCTTCTAATGCCATGCCACCCTTACCGGCACACACAGGAGCTGACAGCTCACAACACCCCATAAGCTCATCACCGCCTTAGAGTATCCAGTTTGAGAACTGCTCCTTTTTATAAATAGCAATATAGCACAGCTGTCTCGGTTATCGTGAGCTACATTCTCAAATGAGGTATTCAGGGTTCTCAACTTTCAAGAACATTGTAAGCAAAAAGCTTGGGTCCTATTGTCCATTGGAGTCCTCCTATCCCAGTATCTAAGTTGATGTCACATCCCTTTAACAGAGAAAATGGGACAGGTGCATCAGGACTATGAGGAACATGTGAAGCACCAGAATATTTGTACCACCCATTGCAGTCATTTTATCACTCTTTTCATCCCATGGTCACACAGAGACTGCAACTCAAACGGCTACATGCACTCAAGCACATCACATTTCCACATGATAAGGAGATGCAAACCTCATTTCTCCAAATGATGAAAGTACCAAAATAGTGCTAGTAATTCAATATGCACCATTTCCAAACTCACTCAGCCAGTGTCCAACCCATTCACATAATCACAGATCCACACATGCATGGGAATGCTCAGTGAATGACTCATTCATTCATTGTTTCCTTAGTCAAGCATTCCTCCATTCCCCTTTGAAGTGTTAGGCTTTCAAGTATTCATTCCCTTATTTACTTGGCTTTACTCATTTTTGAAAGCATGTCTTTTCACACCTTCATCTTTCATTGTTCTACAGCTGCCATTCAGTTTCTTCCAGAATTTTAATACAAAATATTAGATAGCACCGGAAGGCACATAGTGTTACTATTTCCTAGCTGATCCTTTCATAAAGCACCTAGAACCAAATACAATTGTAATTAGAAATAAAAACAGATGTTCTGTCACATCAGGATATTTTTAGCTCAAACCTATGGTTCTCTTAGGCCTGTGAATTAGAACAGGATTTCACCTACCTAACTTACTTCTGAACTGAGCATATCATGCTCTGGAACATTGTAATTCCCCAAAGCATCGAAAGCATTAACTTCACTCTGACATCAAAAGAGCGCAGGATATTTTCAGATATTGAGTCAGAAATCCTATGGGTAGGGCTGTTTTGACAGGTGAATTGCATGTAGGGATAGGAAGTAGGGCATACCCACTAGCAGTGATATTGTGGCTAGGAGGGAGGAACTGAGCTTGGAAGACTATTTCAATCCCAAACAATCTAATTCATTCAACAATACGCAGATTTATAGAAGTCAGTCAAATTTTCAACCACTCTGGAAAAATATAAGTGAGTGCCCACACCTGCGGATGGTAGTGGGGAGAGACAATAAGGTACGAACTTGGGAGGTGGGAGAGAAATAGTACTTTATGAGGGGTCTGTAAGGAGTGTGGGAATCTGATAAAGCAGGACGAGATCAAGTTAATTAAACAGTGTGACTAGAGGGTTGGGAGATGTGGGGCAGGGTGGGACTGGAACAGATAATCAAGTTGGGAGATAATGGAGGAAATAGAAGTTGAATGGGAAACTGAGAAGTTGACCATACTTTAGTCGCAACTAGTGGACTGGATAGAGAGGACACAGGTAACTGGGGAGAAAAGCTGACTAAAATCCAGCTGGCTGCAGAGGATGGCAGATGGTTTAGATAGCTAAAGAAATGCAGAAAGGTAAACTGTGTGTTTGCTGTGCAACTGATCCTCATTTCAGCATGACAGAATTTGGGTCATATAAACGTACACCTCTTTTGAACTACAAAATCCTATAAGTTCATGGTTTCCAGCTTTTATTTCCTTTTACATTGGTCCATGTTTATTTTCCCATTTAATCCCAGCTATAAACAAAAGTTACATCTACCCTTCATCTTGATGGAACTTTCTCAACAACCCCTTTCTTGTCCTCCCTGCTGACAAGCCCCACATCCAGTTCTCTGTTCACATTGCAGGATCCTTTGAGTATTTCATTTGATACACTGTGTAAGAATTACAAGTTCCAGCTTTTTCACTGAAAGTATATTGATTTAAACTGAGCATGGAGTGTTTGATTTAGGCATGTTTTGGTCTATTTTGTATATCTTATGGGGCTCACTCACAGGTCAATGGATTTACTCATCATTAGTCCACGTTGGGAAAGTAATCAGTACAAAGCTTTAATCTATCTTCTTTTTGTGTGATAATGGATCATCTTATTTTGATTTGATTTTCTTGTTATAGTAATAATGTGACTACAGGAACACATTTAAATATAAATTGCAAGCAATGTGAAATACATTTAGAAAATGTTGGTGAACAAAATGCAAGCCTAGCTAGCTCTGAGTAAGGTAAACATCTTAATATTTCAGGTGAGAGGGAACAGAACTCTGTTTGAGAAATAGAAGGGCATGTCATTACCATTCTTATTGCATATTTGGAGTAGAGAAAATAATCATAATATAAACAGCAATATGCAGAGCTAGAAATATTTAGCACTCACAGGTATCCTCCAAGTCGCTGAACTGCTTAAACACCTCTGGATATAGTCTTATATAGTGCCACGTTGGTAGTTAGAACTATTTCCTAAGATGTACACAGTAGCTCAAAGTTTGTCACTATGGCTATGTCTACACTTGTAATTTTAAGTCGACTTTAACTAAGTCAACTTAGTTAAGTCGACTTAGTAAGTCTACACTTAAAATTAAAGTCGACTTAAAGGGGAACTTACAAAGTCGACCTAGAGCATCCACACTGGACGCCTAAGTCGACTTATAGGGGCTAGAGGGACCTTGGGCAGGTCCACAGTGGCAGGGGGGGGCACCCCCATGTACAATGGGGCAAAGGGGGACAGGGACCCTGGCAGGGCATGTGAGCAGGGTGTGACACTGTCTGGATTTAGGGAACCATTGATGATATTTTTTATTAATATCTCATAAATGCTATAATCCATAGGACGTATGTCATGTTTGGTATCAATAGAAAGGTAGTAATTTGCTGGGAATGATTATTTAGTTTATGTATAGGAATTGTATTTGTATTAGAAGTTAGGAATATGGTTGTTATATCTATACTTTAACTTGTGTGATTCTGGGAAAACTCCCCAGACAGGATGTCTACAACCACTGTCTCCTTAATGGCCCATTAAGGAAGCTCCCAGGTACAATGGGCCCAGGGAGAAATCTGATGAGCCATTAAGGAGACAATGGTTGTAGACATCCTGTCTGGGGAGTTTCCCCAGAATCACACAAGTTAAAGTATAGCTATAACAACCATATTCCTAACTTCTAATACAAATACAATTCCTATACATAAACCATATAATCATTCCCAGCAAATTACTACCTTTCTATTGATACCAAACATGACGTACATCCTATCGATTATAGTATTTATGAGATATTAATAGAAAATATCATAAATGGTTCCCTAAATCCAGACAGCATCACACAGGACTCTGCCCTGCCCTTTGGGGGCATGCCAGGCTCCCCCTGTACCCCCCCTCCGGCAGGGAGGGCATTGGTGTAGTCCTGGGGTAGCCTTAAGTCGACTTAGGGCTACCCCACATCTACACTGGCTTAATTTGACTTTAAAAAGTTGAATTAAGCCTTAAATTGAATTAAATCTAGGTTTAATAAAGTCGACTTAATTTTCCTTAAGTCTACTTTATTTTCCTTAAGTCGACTTAAGCAAGCTGCTTAAGTCAACTTAAGAAAACTGTAGTGTAGACGCAGGGTAAATTAAGTCGACTTAAGCAAGCTTAAGTCGACTTAATTTACAAGTGTAGATGCAGCCATAGTGTTTAAGCCACAGCCCATTGAATTCAATAGCCCTGACTTTAGTAGGTTTTCAGTCAGATCCTAAGAGCCCAAGCATGTAGAGACAGTAATTCAAGCTGAATCCTTCTTTAACCATAAGCTTATCTTTAAAGGCAAAGGTGTGTAAACTTCAGGATTCATGTCTCACAGACCTGAGAAGTCACAATCATTGTGTTGTCATTCTCACCCCTTTTTCTTCTGATCACTCATCTTCTTTCCTCATATGCCTGTTACTGTCTCTCAGTACACCTGGCTGTAGCTTAAATCTAAATCTTCAGTCTGATCCTTGCACCCAGATGCTTACACCTACAAAAAGTCCCACTAGTCAATGAGGCTCCAACCAGATGTGTGCTGCTCAGATCACAATATCAAGACCTAAGGCCTGACCTACATGTAATTATATTGGTACAGAAACTGTATCTGATGGGTTTTTTTTTTTGTTTGTTTGTTTTTTAAAGTCTTAAAGAAAGTTATACCAGTATAAATCCTAGTGTGGGCAGTTTTACTGGTATAAAGGTGCCTAATTCTGATATAGCTTATTTTCCTTCTCATAACTGAATAAGGTAGGTTGGTTAAAAACTTATACCTGTAGAACTGTGTCCCAGGGCTGGCCTTACCATGAGGCGAACTGAGGTGGCTGCCTCAGGTGCCAGACTGTGGGAGGGGCCACTAGGATCCAGAGTGTAGAAAATTGTGTCTGCTGCTGGTGCATATGTATTCTCTCTGCTCTAGATGCACAGAGATGGTGGAGTGCTGTGCTGGAGGAAGGAGGGCACAAGAGACATAACCGGCAAGCAGGCGAGAAGGTGAGAGGGAATAACAGAAAGCAGCAGGAGCTGCAGGGAGGGGGAGAGAGAGGAGGAGGAGGACCCTCTTATGTACTTCTTTAGCACCCCAAGGAGCCTGGACTGATTAACACCAGCTTCTCAGGGAGCTTCCTGTTTCCTGCTGCTTCCCTGAACCCACTTGAGGAGAACAGGCAGTCAACTGAAGTAGTAAGAGCCCGTTAGGCCCTTAAAAATGCTGATACCTTCCCTCACTCAGGCCCTGCTACCCACCTGCTTATTTGTCCCCTTCAATTGTGTGTTGAGAGCCACTATAGATGGCACAGAACAACAGTCACGAGTGAAAGAAGAAAATGGTCCTCTGGGGCAACATTCAGTAAAAGAAAGCAAGCAAAGGAAGCTTTTCTATCTAAGCAGGAAGGAGCTCTCCTGAGATACATAGACACAAATGTTCATGATGAGCCTCGGCCCCAGTGAGGATGTGAGTAGTGAGGAGATGCCTGATCTTCCAGTTAGTCAGAGTGCAGGTGACCTGGCAGCTACTGCAGCATCTATATCTCCATCTCAAATGGATGTAACCATGCACATTCCTGAAGAAAGGTGAAGATCAGAGAAGAGTGTGGTGGAGGCACAAGAAACAGCTGCTGCTGAGTTTAGTTCCTTCAGTCTAGATGATCCAGGACTGTGGACCCACTTGAGCTGTAGCCTGAGGGACTTCCTTGTACAGCAAGTGAAAAACTTCACGTTCCCCAAAGACAATGAAAATAGAAGTTTCTATCCAACACATTACTGGTGTGAAATCCCCAATGGTGACAAAGTGGAAAAGCCATGGCTTATGTACTACTCCTCTCAAGGTTTTTGAGAACAGGAAGAAGGCAGAATTGAGAACTTCCAAAGTTTTGGCCCAAGCAAGGGGGCATGAGGGCATCATTTGAGCTCCCCGCCTCAGGTGCCAAAATGTTGTGGGCCGGCCCTGCTGTGTCCTCACTAGGGGAGTTAAATGTACTGGTATAGCTCAGTGGTACCATGTGTGTGTGTGTGTGTAGTCAAGGCAGTAGATTATAAATTCTTCAGGACTGGGATGTTGTCTTTAAAGTCCCATATAAATGTATGAGGTTGAATAAATCAATACATTTGTATTTAGCAGATTTTAAAGGACCTGTTGAATAAGCAACATGCAAATTAAACCTTTTAATAAAATACAACCATAGGAGCCTGGGTTTTGCAGAAAAAGTTATCTTGATATTTCTGTAGTTTCCAGGTCAGGCACTGTAAAGAGTGAAAAATCAGCATGGTCTTGGATACCAGAGAATTCATGACCTCTGCAAACCACAAGTATAGCAATAGCTTGTACACACATCTGCCAGGCATTAAGGGTTTTTTTGTTTGGTTGGGTGTTTTTCCGCCCTGTAAGTATATTTTTCTACAATTAAGCTATAATTTTTTAAAAATCTATAATTGTAGAAACTCCTTTTACCCTGAAAAACTCTATTGTGTACTTTTGTACATACACGTGTGTTAAAAATCCATAGCTTTATTGTAGCTTTTAACCTCAGCCCTACATTGGGAGCAATACAAAGCTGAACCTTCTCTGTGGATGCACTAGTAGGGATGGTACATTTAGGCAGTATAATGCTCCTTTGGAGTCCTTAGTGTACAAAGGATCTGTGCCCATTGCACAAGATGCAATGTCCGCTGCCATGTGTGGCTGGCTAACTACAGATGGTACAGTTTTAGGAGTACAGGTGGGTGCAAAGCAAGGATGTAGTCCTGCCTCAGTTTTCATGACTTTCTGCTCTTTGAGGTGATTGGAGGCTAGGACACACTAGCGGGGAGCTGTTTCTGTGCCAAATTTGAGTAATGAGATTGCAACTGTTGCCAGTCTCTTTACAGAGGCACAAAAAAGAGGAAGTCTTTTCCCATGTGCACCCACAGAGGAGCCAGCTCTGATCTGATCCCAAATGTGCAAGTCTATTTAAAACATTATATAGAAGTAACAGATGTTCATTTTTCTGCAAATAACACCAGGCTATATAAACTGGAAATGAAAGCCTAGCTGCAAAACTGACTGGAGAGTTTTTAGCAATATCTTTGTGGGAGAGGCGTTCTGAAACCCAATGGAAATGTCAGAGTGGCTTGATATTTGAATATAAGCTGACCAAGTTCCCTATAGCTGATGATCTAAGCTTCCATTAGTACTATGAAATCATTCATGGACTGATGTGAGCCTCAAAATCTCAGACTTCCACTTCCCAGAGCTACAACCCTATCAAGCCTCCCATTGTCTATCTTAAGCCTTTCCACGAGACAGATGTTGGAATCCAGCTACATTTGCACTCGATGCTAGTCAGAGAGAGGATGAGGGCAAAGTTGACTTGAAGCCATCAACACTACCCATTTCTTCCCCCAATCTTATAGTGGCTGCCTGAAGCACCCAGGGTACATCAGTGCACAGATACTCCAAAGCACCGGCTCTAGGTCATCCATAGGTATCCCCTATTCTCGGGGACCTTCCAATAGATGGTTAATCCAGCTTTAGGGAAGCAGTATATGGACTGTCCTATGCAGATTGCCTAACTCACTAGAGGATCTGACTCCACATCTTTAGAAGGATGAGCGTTTTTCTTCTCTTTGCAGGAGTGCAAAATTTTGCCAGCAAACTTGTCTTGTTTTTAGAGAAAACTTGGGAAAGTAGCTGTCATGAAAAAGATGAACAGATACTAATAAGTGTTTAATAGAAACAATACCAAACACATTTGAATCCACAGCTTTTTTAACTGAATTCTGTCACATTATTTGCCAATCTCCGTGGAATCTTTGGTAAGAATTGGAGGTGTTTTATGAGCTCTAATATTACATAAAGTCCTCTGAAATTAGCAGGAACAAAATGAAACAAGCAATGTTACAGCAAGTATATATTTTCAAGAAGGATTTTTTTCTTTATGTACAGCATAGGTTTGGATAAATACACAAATAATAAAGTTCCAATGTACAAATTTGCTATAACAAATTGTCCCAATTGTCTTCCTAATATGCTTTTAGATTCATTTATAAATCAGACTAGTGAGCCAGCAGTTAAAGCTGTCAATATTATACATAAAAATTCAGTTGCTAGCAGAAAAGAACTTCCAATAGTTCAGATTTCAGTGTAATCTAAAACAAATACATTAAAATAATGTACCACCTTAAGAACAGTGATGGAAAACTACAGAACACTGATGCTTTGCTAAGGGGCTAATTTCACAGTTGTCATTTATCTTTGTCACTGTGACCACCAGGTAGCTACCCTAATGCAAATACTTGTAACAGTGTGACTGATTGACAAGAGATTTGCATGTTATCCTTGACCTACAATATTGGAGTTTCATATAGTCTTGTTTTAGTGGCTGTTTACTGGAAATAGCCCATATCCTAACATCAGTCCTCTTCAGATTATTATACCTCCCTCCCTTCCTCCACCCACCCACCAAAATGGTATCTGAGCATCTACCTGTAAAGGCATCAGTCTTTCTTATGGGATTTCATAAATTCTAATATCCTTTAAAGTATAGAGTGGAAATCTGGCCTGCTGACTACAGGGGGTGGAAATAACCCCCCGACACCTACACATATGCACTTTTGGTAATTGTGATTTCTATTATACATTACCAGAAGATCTGCAAAAAGATCACACTGCACTCTTTATTACAACAGTACTCACAAGGCAAGTTCAACACCACCTGAGTTATTCATACCATGCTATTTTAAGTGCTCTTCCCCAGAATCATTAAGCTTTTATCTTCTCTCCTTCCTCTCATTTGGTGTCTGGGAAGATCTCGTCTCCCTGAGATTCAGCTTGTCTGCTGAGGACAGTTGAGAGAAGTGCAGAATTATCTTAATTGATTAAGCATCTGCTAATTAACCAATTATCTCACAAATTTGGCCCATGCAGGGACACTTACAAAGTACACAGAGTAGTGAGTCAGTCTTAGGCTACTCACACACTGTCAAAAGATCACCCAAGAGATGAGAAGGGTAAAGTAATATCTGTTAGTAGGCCACGTTCTGTTGATGAGAGAGAAAATTTTGAGCTTCCTGAGGAGGAGATCTGTATAAGCTCAAATGCTTGTCTCTCACCAACAGAACTTGGTCTAGCACATATTTCCTCACCCATTTTGTCTCCCTAATGACGTGGGACCATGGCACTACCACTACATACAGGGTCATAAGTCAACATATGGCATATTCTTCCCTGAAGTGAACATGTTACATGAACCACCTCAACTCAAGCACTCCTTGTGCAGTACATTCATGAAGCCAATATGGGAAATAATTCAAGGTCTTTATTTGATCTGTAAAGACTCTTATGATTTGATCTCTAAAGGCACTTGGGTATAGCTACCTGAGAAATTGCATCTCTTCTCATACTGGCCTGAGTTGGTATCAAGTCAAGGACTCTTGCTAATTGTTCCAAGATTTAAATGTCAACTCCTGGCAGCCCTACATGGCTAAAAGTTAGGAGACAGGCCCTCCTCTCTCTTTCTCTACCTAGCTTCTTGCTAAAATAGCACAGGCACTTAACTTTGAAGGTGAGAATTCCCAGCAGAGAGAGGCTCTGCAGCCCAGATTTAGGAATCTCTCAAGGGGTGGGCATTGGCACATATTCCTCTTTTTAGCATCTTCCCTTGACTAATTTATGAAAGGGACCACCTAGCATTCTGGCTTTTGGACATTCCATTCTGGGACACCTCTCTCCCCCCATTTATTGTGTAGGGAACCTAAGCAAGGCTTTTTGAAGCCTAGTGATTTTCAAGATGTGTTGAAGTTAGATTAGAGGAGAATGATCATTGCCATAACCATATTTCTTTGTAAATTTAGCCCTCTGTAATACATTACTACTATAGGGCTAACTTTCTTACTCAGTTACACGAGTCACTTCTCATCACCTGCATAAACTTATGTAACCCTTTTTCTTGTGAGAGACATTAAGACATTTTGTTACAGTGGAATTCTACCAGTCCTACTGAGATCAGAATTTGGCTCATACTATTTACAGAAAAAAATTGTAAAAATTATATTTTAAAAATTTTATAAAATTATATTTTATTTTTAAAAAATTACTACAGTATTAACTTCCATGCTTGGTATATCAGAGTACATTTTCTTACTTAAAAAATTAAATGGCATTTCTCTACAGAAATATTTTAGTGTTTCCTTTAGATTCCTGCATTCTCCATTTAGTCAGTTTTCCTAAATTTCCAGTCCAATCAATTTTCACAATCAATATATTTACTGTTGAGTTCTTTGAATCTGTTTTCTTTACCCAGAACCCTTCCTCCCATATTTTGCTTGAGTGACTTTCCTACTTCAAAGGAAACCTGAATGGAATACAGAATGGGCAGTAATCATTACACTTTGATCAGATACTGTAATAATTGTAGGAGAGTAAATCTTGATTTCTTTCTCTTTTTATAACATTAATTCTAGATGTTTCTAATATTTTTCCAAGGGCTCAGTTGCAGAGGATCTTATTTTAAATATGAAAAATTACACCTTTATATAAACTCCAGAGCTGGCATAGCTTATAATATATCTCTTTATTAAACAGATATTGTAGCCTGATCTTATGCCAGACATTAAGTCAATTTATAGTACTTCCTGCTTTCATTTTCAAAGATAAGTTTGTGTTTTCTGTAGTGTCACCAAAGTTCAACAAATTGATTAGAGAAAATGTATTATACTGGCTGTTTCTGCTTAGCTAGCTACATTTCATAGATTCCAAAGCTTGAAGGGACCATTGTGATCATCAGGTCTGACCTCATCCATGACTCAGGGCCTAGTACTTCTCAAAAATAATTTATTTTTAACTAACACATCTTTTAGAAATAATATACAATCTTTTCTTCCCTGCATTATTGAAAATTTAACTATTGCCATCTAATAATGGATCAAATACCATTGCTAGGATTCTTTTATGTTCCCAATATACTTAAAGAAAAACCCTCCTTATCGTCCTTAACTCTCCAGGCCATAGATTTCTCCCTCCTTTGCATGAGGCATTATTCAGATGTGTTTTAAATATTCTTAAATGACAAAAAAATTAGGACTGAATACAGAATACTATGGATTTCTCATCTCATATTGCTTCTCTGTGGATATTCTGTATTTGTTTTATTATGCATAGAAATGCCACTGATAGCAATGGGGGTTTTAGATAAAATGAGTAGAATGTGCAACAGAAGTGTGCAGCGCAAATAGAAGTGAACATCTTTGCCTGTAGGCTGATAAATCTCTCATTCAACAGCTGCACGTTACATGTGAATATACCCAAATTATCATGGCATAAAATCAAAACATTATATGAAATAATTGTTCCTTGAATTTCTATAGCCCTGCTGTTTCATTTTTGTTATTTCTCAAAATCCACTTCATTTGAAATATTTACCCAAATACAAAATAAATTGCCTGCTATTTCAAACCATCTCGAGATGTGCTTCTTTTTAACGTCCACAATTTGCTCTTTGTGTGCCTAAAAGCCTTGAAACTCAAGTGAAGACTTGAAATAAAAGCTTCTATAAAAATATACTAAACATCAGTTTTTATCCTTTTTCCCTTGGGTTGCAAGTCACTTCATATGATGCAGCATTATAAAGAATAATTAAGAACTAAGGAAACACACAAGTCAATCAAAAAATCTATACAATTTTAGGCTTACAAAAAAGACAAATTGACAACCAAAAATGACAGTTTCGGTATTTCAGTCACTCAACAGCGGTAGCTGTGATTTAAACACTTGACCATAATATTTAAGAGCGTAGATAACAGCAAACACATAGCAACGAGTGCTCATAGAACCTATGGTCCATGACTGTCAGGGACTTTGAGGATTAAAGTAGAATTATTTGAAGTTAGTTGATACTGAGAGGAAAACATAAGATGACTGAAAATTTTATGAAGTACTAAGAACAGGGAAAAGCCTAAGAGCTTTTCCAACATTTACATTTGCTTGTTATTCCCTTTGGTCAGTAAAGATCTTTTAATAAAAGTGAGACATTTTGAACCTTTAATATCAATGAGTTTTCAAATTAGAACGCTAGAGATGTAACAAAAATGGCATCTCATTACCTGCATGCAGATTAAACCCAGAACATGATTTTTTTCTTTTGACAACAGTATGAGTTCACCTTAAAAAGTTATTGAGAACATTTTGCTCACTTAACTGCACACAGAAAAGGTGGGTCTACTTATTAAATATGTTATTTTATGTGGATAAAGTCATTCCATAAAGATTCTTTAGAATAAATTCAACCCTCCAAATTCAAGTTCTGTTGAGGTCAAGCCCAACTTATACCAGAGTTAATATGAAATAAAAGCATCCATGAAAAAAATAATTATTTATTCCACAAGATGGAAATGGGCTTGTTGCATACAGCAAATAAAAAGCAAAAGGAGATAGTAGCCAGTTATGTCCTACAAAAGAAATACAATGGCTCACAAAAAAGAACAAAAAGCAAAAACAAAACAAAAAATCCCCACGCACATTTGACACTGTACTGATACATTTTCAAAGACCTAAGATAAATTCTCTGGCCTGTGTTTTGCAGATGAGCATGAATGGTCCCTCTCTGGTCTTCAAACCCGTAAGTCTACACTACACCCTGAAATAGGATAGGACTTACACCACTACTTCAGCAGACAGTTGCATTTACGTACCTTTTAATACTTTTAGGAAGTTTTTAAGACCATAAAAGATCTCCATGCACAAAGTGAGAACACACAGATAAGGCTTCGGCAAGGAGAACTCTGACATGTCAGGGCAAGCAATGCTTAAAACGAAGTGACCTCTCTACATAATGTAAGTGAGGACACAGATGGGAGGTGACTGTATGATAACAAGCAATAGGCGGAAATGACAACTTTATAATGCTGTGGGGGTAAGACTCTAATGAAAGTGGACACTTCAATGAGTAATAAATTAGAAGCACAATAGGGCACGTGATCTCCCTATTTTCACTGGCACTTGTATTACTAAAAACAACCAGACAGCTGAGTTAAAGCTGCTTATTAGTCACACTCAGGACCATACATCATATCTGTCTCCTTCCAGGCACCTCTGCAAGAAGGAAGATCCTCTCCACTTTCCTTTCTACTCCAGTTTGAAAGAAGGGTGGATGAAAGCCCATTACAGAATTTTTACACGTTCTTGTGACGCAAGCTACTTTCAGAAACACGAATTGCTTTACTGGATTGGGTGTGTGATTCAGTAAGACAATTAATATATTTCTATATGGTCACCCTGCACAAAACAAGGGAAGTGTTTTATGTTGTGCTTGAGGAAGCTTTCTGGGAACATAATAAGCAGGGGACTAGCTTGTACTTGTATACCTCTGCTTGGTTTCATCCTTATTTATTTACCTTAAAAAGTCACTTTACTGCCTACTATACACTTCTGCCAAGAGCATTATATCCTAAATTAGATCTTCAGTTTGGGATTGATCTTCACAGTGCTTCCTAAACAATGGTTTATTATATGGTTTGCGTATCCATTCCAACTATTTCATATCATCTTATTAAATCTTATAATTGAATGTTTATGTTTAAAAATTTAAATAAGGATTTTCATCATGACAGCTAACTCACAAGCATTTAAAGAACCACATACATGCTTCAAATGACTAATATGATCAAACATATCATTTAAACTTCAACAATGGATTAAACAAAATTGACTACCCAAGAGAAGCCAGTATTATATAACTTATGCATTATACCCACATTGTTCGCATTGCTGAAAATAAAAGCAAAGTAATCTACAATTAACAGAAAACCAATGTTTTGTATTTAGTTTTGGAATTTTTATTGATATCAGTTCTCCTTTCCAATCTTCATGGAATAATCAAAATCTACATGTGAATCAATAAGAAAATCAAGAGGATGAGCTATACAGCACTTCTTTATTATTGTCCCATTAAGGTCAAATCCAGGCACTCTCTCAGCTGTGAATTAGTCCAAACTCGCACCAATTTATTGATATTTCCACATGTCAGCTCTTACCCTCTAGTCAGCACTCTGTCATTCAATCTGCAATGATGGATTTTTAAGGATGAAACTATAAAAAGCCCAAAAATCTACTCTCAGGTGCAGATTAAAGAATAAAGAACCAACTGGCAACTTGACTATGTGGCTTAATAATAGAAACCTATAAGAGAAGTCCCTAAATTCACACGAGGGCATAAGAAAGGACCAACCTATTAGAGGCCAGATGGTACCTGACAAGTTTGCTGGGACTAAAGCTTGAAGATCACAGAAGTGAAATAAAATGAAGCGTCTGCCAACCTCTAGTTCCAACTCAAAGTATCACCAAGAATTGTGCCACTAAGAGCAACTCTCAGAATGTCAGTATAAGGAAGTCACTGGCATATTAAAGAGTCTAGTTTCTAACACTTGCTCTCAATTGTATTAATATATTCCAATACAGTACATTATGACTGGACATTGATCAGAAAACAACTAAGCTCAGACCTTGAGGCTTTATTGATGAGGTGATCAGAGGTATAGATTTGGATGTTGACTAAGGTCATGATGTAAATTCTTTACTTTCAATCTAGAACTATTAAATTATACTGACATGAAGGTCTGCCAAACCAAATGAATTTTAAAGGTATAGAACCAGTACCATGATAATCTAATGCAGCGTACCACCAATATATTAAGAGGAAAAGTTAGAGAAGTTATTCAGTGAGTAACAGAGCTGACATTATTAAACAGGGAATTTTGTCAATGGGAGGGTTGCATGTAGCTTTATGAATAGATTCACCAAAAAAAAAAAAAAAAAAGAGTCCCTTTTCAAAACACACTTAGGAGAGTGCACGTGGACAGCTCATTTAAAATATCATTAGACTAGTCCAAGTATAAATATTGGGATGGGGAAGAAGTTAACAGGTTTACAAGAAAAACCAAGAATTATACACAATCCATTTTCCAAAACATGAGAAAATCCGACAACAAGAAGTGATCATTTTTCATCTGAGTATTGCCTTAAACAGTCAATGCAATAGTAGAAAACTACTTTAAACAACCAATGCAGAAATGGAAAACAAATACTGAAAATTGGAAGGAGAGAGAGAAATAAGGAAAAAGTGAGGCAATAAAAGAACACAGTGGTAAGAAGAAATACATTTTCAGGATTGAGGATTTTTTAGACCCTTTGCAATGTATGGTAGTGATGGTTAAACTGTTTTTGAAATCCTTGGGCACTGAGAGGTTAAAAATTTGGCTGAATACTTATGAGTGACCCTGGTAAAAAGTAATAACCTGATTTAAGGACTTGAAAATTTTCAACTGCCTTACCTCCTTAAAGTAGTTTAACAATTTAAGCTGCTTTAAGTACTAAGCCACACTAAAGCTTCTTTGGGTATTTTAAGTGATCTTAACTAGTTAGATTACTTTCAAGAGTTAAGATGGCTTACTTTCTTCAAGTATCTGATGGACTCATTTTTTTTTTTTTTTTTAAGATGCTAAGCATCTGCTACTCCCATTGAGTTCCATGCATTAGGAAATTCCATGATTAGGAAATCAGACCATAAACTCCCTAATGCGACTCAGAAGCTTGAGGAAATGTTTAAGGAGTTAAGCTGTTTTAAACTGTCTGAGTTCTGTATATTTTTTCAGTTCATTATCCACGATTTCCAAATAATCTCAGATGCTGCAGTTTTGAACAAATCAAACCTAGGTGAATAACTATCACCCACCTCTCTAATGCTAAGCTCTAATCTCCCAGTCACTTTTATTTTTAAAAGCTGCCTGTGTGTGAGTGAAGCAAACAATATTTATCATTACAAAGTCACCAAGCACACTGTGAGGTGCTTCCTCTGAAACATCAGGTTGTGACCAGAAAGACAGGATGCCAAGTGGCTAAAAAGACAAGCCATCTAAACTGGTATGGTAATTCCAGTATTTATATGTTCCAGACTTATCAGCACATCTATGTCCTCCAGTATACATACGCTAATAAATTTGTGAAAGCTAACAAGGAGTCCTGTGGCACTTATAAAGACTAACAAATTTATTTATCGCATGAGCTTTCGTGGGAGACAATCCCACTTCGTCAGACACTTTGAAGACGAAAGCTGAAACCCATGATAGACCCTGTTTCCATGCAGAAAATGGCATATCACTTTGGATTTCTAAAATGGCTTTCAGTCCTCACAGTCACTGTGGGCTATTTTAGTGAAGAGATCTGTCTTAGGATTTGAGGTGTTTTCTCCTTTAAATGAACAGCAAGGACAAATGTCAAGAGATGTTTGGGGTTTGTGCATTTTAATATTCTTTGCCTTGCATCTTGCTGCTTTGCCACATCATACCAAACATTGTACAATGAGTTTTAACAGTTATCTGACAGAGTGGAGCTAACACACTGCAACAAGTGGGTAAGAAGAAAACCAGCAAAATTGATCTCTCTCCCCTGCTCTTTCCTCCTTAACATTTCTGAAGTAAATGAGAAACTTGATTCTCCCCACAATCCCTGCAAATAAAAGCAACCGGTTCCAGCCTCAGAAATTACATTCACTAACATGAATTTCCTCAAGCTGCAACTTCATTCACTGTAGTCCTTGTAACAGAAAATTAAGCCCAAATAAAATACTGCTTGCTCTGTATCAGTATTCAATGCATAGCTTCAAGAAAGCTTTTTCTTACCACCAGGAGTTTTGCCATCTGATTGGGAAAAGGAGAAATAGTTCTATTTTCTTTTACTTGATTGCTCAAAGTTTTCCCACTCTGTTGCACTCTCAACAGGCATCTAGGCTCATGCTGAGTGAAAACAAACAAAAAAAAAAAAAACCACACTGAATTCTAACCTGGCATCTTACTTCTAGTTCATACCTCACCTCATCATGCCTCAAGGGTTTTTTTGGAGAATTTTACATGTCATTCAGTAAACAATAGTTTACCTGATTGCTTTCAAATAATGTCAGATTCCTGGAATTTTTCATATAATACAAAGCAAAGAAAATAGAAGGGCAGGTTTAAAGCAAAATGTGGAGGATTAGCCCATGCAAAAGTAAAACAAGGAGTCCTACTGCACTTTTTAAGACTAACAAATTTATTTATCGCATGAGCTTCTTTGGTTGTTTTGCTGAACTCCACTAACACGGCTACTCCTTTGGAACTTGTCACTATGCAAAAATTGGTTCACTAAGTGTAGTGGTAGAATTAAAGCAGAGTGAATGCAGTTCTATTAATATAAAGGTGCTTACATTACTATAATTTATTCTCATATGTGAAAGGAAATATGTTACACAGGTTTTAGGCATTTTATATAAGTATTACACACAAAAAACTTCGATAACTTTAATTTGCAAAATGAAGCATTCGGAAGTTAGGAAATGCCACAATTAAATTTAGTTAAAATTAAATTAGTGCAGCGTGTGCGCACGTGTGCATTGTGATGTAGTCTTTAATTGCAGGATTATATACAATTTTTTTTCCACAGGCCCTTTGCCTATTCAGTTCACTGAACAAGATGTTACACAATATTTGGTTTTATCCCTAATGTTGGGTGTACAGCCTAGGCCTTACTTACTGTACACAGTTAAAAACCTGCTCTGAAGGCAGAATAATTTCTTCATGGGCTTTTTAATGGCACTCACCACTGCAGTACCTGAATGCTTCACAAACAATTTATTTTCACAAAACTTCTGAGAGATGTGGGATGGTGGTATTCCCATTTTCAGATGGAGAATTGGCATAGGGATTAAAGTCAAAATTATTCACTAATTTTTGGGTATCCAATTTTAACACCTAGGACCTGATTTTTCAGAGTATGTAGCATTATATTTTCCTCTCCATGTTCAAAGAATAGGGCCCATTGGCTTCAGTTGCAGCTGAAAGTACTCAGCAACTTCTACAAGGCAGACCTAGCTCAGCATCTCAAGTTGGGCCACCCAGAAAACAACCACCACACAATTAATGGCAAACTGTGAAAAGTTTGCTTAAATGACACACTTAGCATCACATATTCCAAAGGGGTAGCCATGTTAGTGTAGTTCAGTAAAACAAACAAAGAGTCTTAGGGCACTTTTAAGACTAACAAATTTATTTATCTTGCACTAGGTATTTGCTGACAGAGGAGTGGCAAGACCCAGGAATCTTGGGTTGCATTCCAGGTTCTGGGAAGCATGGACTTTCTTCTGCCCTACCACCCCCTCCTTAAATTTGACTCTTACTCATTTATCTCCTCCAAATAATCTGTCTCAGTGCCTTTCACCATCTTAATCTCCTTGCACAGCCAGCTTTAGTCTTCCCCTCTTAGCGTGCTGTCAACATCCCAGTCCCCACCCCCATTTCCACTCTTTCCCCTTCCCCAATTAGTCTGAGTCTTCCGATCTAGCCATTCCTACTTCCCTGCTTCTCCTTCAGTCTGTCTGTCTTCCTTCTCTCCCTCCCTCCCCGCCAAATGCCTCAAAGTATCCATCCAAAGGGTCTTCATCTAATCTCAGTTCCCCCCGTCTATTTCCTGGCTCTTGTCCTAGGTTCTTCTCTTAGCCTGCCCCAGTTGTCCCTGCACTCAGCTACTTGTCAAATCTGTTTCCCGTTCCATTGTTTTCATTCTCAGATGTACAGAGTCTTAGTCCCAGGTTCTTTCCGACCAGCCACAGTCTCCTCATCCCCTGTTCAATCTCATTTCCCTCCTCTCCAGCCAAATGGCTCCTAATCCTGTTTCCTTTAGCAGCGCCCCATCCCAACCCAACTCTCCTTGCCCACCTAGTTCCCCATTAGCTCCCAGTTTCTTTGCCCAGTTAATCTCTATTTCCCTCAGTTTCTTTTCCCTCCTCCACCCGTAGTCTCATCAGACATCTTAACAAAATCTACTCCATTCTCTCCCTTATCTGTCTTTTGTCATCTCTGCATTCAGCTCAGACTGTGCTTTCCTCAATACTGCTTCAGCCCTACAGAGAGTAATTGAGGGCTAGGGCACCCCCAGGAACAGTACACACTGCCAATCCCAGTAGAACCATCCATGCTACATCTGCTGGCCCTAGGGTCTCACCAAGTCCAGTCCAGCCCACTAGGTTCTCCTTTACCCTCCAACCCTGAGAGGAGATATGGGCTGCTGGAAGCAGGATACTCCTTCAGTGGACACCTAGTGCAGGAGCCATCTCCATAACAGTGGTGAGGAGAAGCAGCACTAGCAACCCTGCTGCCCACTCAAGTTTGGTCCTGCAGCCCCTCTGTCATGACAGAGGACTGGCGGGGCTGTAGTTAAGTGGACAGTGGAGTAGCCAATGGTATGTGCCATGCATAATGTGTAAGAAACTGGGCACCACAGGTTGAAAGCACAGGAACAGAAACTAGAGCAGTCATTACAGCGAAAGTCCTTTGAACTCCTACAGCCCTGGTCTGGAGCATACTCCATTGCTTTAGGTGGGAAGATGCAGACTACTCACACACAGTAGCTATAAGGTAGCAGAGCAAACTCAGCTGCTCTGTAGAGTTGGCTGATGCACTGACTGGTCATCACTAACAACTGGGAAACATTCAAATAAGCTGTATGGCTAAAAGAAAGCTGGTTAATTGACTACACTTGCATTTCATTATCAAAAATGAATAAGAGACCAAACAACCAAATTGATCCAGTTTCACTATCCAAGACAAAGTAGCACAAGAAATATATATACATAGCTCCTTCCAGGAAACATCTTATCTCACAACACGTTTCCCTTAGACAGAAGCTGTGCTTTCAATAGATATAAGTGGCTGGTGGGGGGAAGGAGAGCAGTTTGGAACTAAGACTAGGAAATGAGAATCTGGCAAGCAGGCAGTAGCTGTCAAGAGGAAATTAGCCAGTTCAAGCAACATGGCCTCAATGATCAGAGGAAGAAAAAATTTCAAGAGACCCCAACATTTTGTGACTTCACTCCACAAATGTAGAGACAGATTTATGACTGCTCATTTCTGGAAAGGCTCCCAGCTTTTGAGGGTGATGCCACCAATTATGTGCATTTTGCTCACCCCCAAAGTCCATGAATGAATTTCAGTCATAGAACTACTGCTTACCTTTCTGGCACCTCTTTGTGGCCACACCTGAGGAGTTGCTTTAGATCAGTCTGATGACCTTTCTTTCGGTTGTTTGTCCTGACACACACTCTCTCTAGGCTCAGTTAGTCCATCTTCATAACTCAGTACTCTCTCTGCATGGTTTGGTCCTCCAGCCGGGTCATTATAGTTTTCCCTTTTCAGGGTATCATAGTTCCACCAAGATCTGTCTCAGGCAGTCTTTATTGCCCACACTATGCCATTTCTTTAGTGGCTGTTAAAGGGAAACCATAGCTTACTCTTCTCCTGGACCTTCACCTTTTTTCTAACCCACTCCCTTCCTTTCTTAGTAGGAAATGATTACATAATTATTTCCTGTATTCTCCTATTACACTCTAGTTCCTGATTCTCTATAAGTTCAGTTTGCTGCTATGCATCTGAGTTTCATCATCCATCAGACTTCATCTGTTCTGATTCCCCTCCAGGTGCAACCTATCATTGGGTCAAGTGACCCATTTTTACCTATTCTGGCCTTTGTGTGGGGTAGACCAACACAAGGCCTCACATTTTTGGTCCATCTTGGCCATGTTTAACTTTATTTTGTTCTTACATCTGTAGGATGTAAACTCAGGATTTAAGTATGAACCATAGCAAAGGTACAGACACAAGGTGAAATCAGAATATTCCAATTGATTTCAATAAAATTTTACCCGTGGAGTTTTCTTTGGTAAGCAAATGATACAATCCATAATCACAGAGAATATTTTTCTATACAACAAAGAAGAGCCAGAGTTTATATGTAAATATATTAGGGGAGCCCAAATTTCAAAGTTGGACATCTTAGTTTGGGCAGCTACATTGAATATTAAATTTGACATAAGTGTACAAAATGCCTGAATTAGGTATTTGGTTGCCTAAAGGCACAATTTGGAATGGATCATGGAGCATTTTACACATTTAGCACCTCATCCTGCCTCTTACATTTCTTCCCTCTACCCCCAAAATTTTTTTTAGATATATGTAATCAAGAACTTCCTGCTAGCACTATTTTGAATAGCTTTTAACAGTGGATACCAATTTTATGTGGGTTATTGGCGGTCCAACAATATACATATTATATGAAAAGAAGAAGGCCTTTTAACAAGTGTAAAAATGGCTTTATTGTTGTTGAAGCAAGGCATTAGTAGTCTTACATCTGAAAGGATTAAGGCACTTTTGTGAGAATGGTTTCCCCTATTTAATTTAGTGCCCCCCAGTCAACTTATTACTGTTGACAATTATTTTAATTGCTGCTGACACAAATTATATATGTATTTATATTATCATAGGGAGGTAGAGTGATACAGATTACTATATAAAGTTAAATGGATATTTAATGAGAACAGCATTATAACATATGGAAATATTTTGCTAGAATTATTTCACATTTATATTTTACTCCCCATTGTCAAGCCATGTCTTTCAAACTTAAAAGAAAGCTTGTGCCACAATTCTAGAAGGCCAGGATCCAGTCTAATTATCTGTTTTAGTTAAAAGTTTCCATTCTGAAGAAAATGGTTTTTTTAAGTGTCTGGAAAAAATAGTATAGGAAAATTCCATCCATCAGGTGTTGTATGGTGGTTGTAAGCAACAGAATAATGAAGTTACCTTTCCTGAAAAGCAATCTTCTACACTAGTTCATTAATTACAAACTTTCAACTTCTCATGGATACAGGTAAAGATGGACATTAGACCCCTTTTAATTCATCTCAAGTGCACCTTTCAGTTTATAGGCCTGATTTCCTGCACACACTCTGGGAGGAACCACACAATCTCCAGGCTGCAGTGTTCCTGTAGACAGCCATTTTAATCCAATAGACCCAACTGCATTGGGTATCTGTTAAGCCAAATGGTATCTAATTAAAGTGACTCAAAAATAGCTTCTTCAACACCAAGCAGCATTTAATTGCCCAAGGGAACACAACACTTAGGAAAATGGATTTAACACAACAAAGATCCCTATATGCTAATATCTAAGCTTCACCTTTCTCTCATAACTTGGGTAGACAAAGCTTTTTCCCCATCTCTGAGTTGTGAGAGACAGCCTGCTCAAAGCATGCGCTCTCTCTGTAATGATCTTGAGGGTTCATTAAAGACCATGCCATTGAAGGAGTGAGGAATAGAACTTTAACAACACAGACAGGAGTGATTCCCAGGTGCGTAGCTGGGAGTTGCCATGTTATATCACCTGTAGGGCACATCTCCCAATTCACACAACACTGACCCATGCTAGGGAGTGTCTTTAAATTCACAACCTTTTACAAGCATCTCTCTACATCTTTCCTCTTCGGGAAAACAAGTTATCACTTAGATTCATATAAAAGCTATCTAATAATGCATGCACTAACAACACATAAATAGCTATCTAAAATCATGCGTTACACTAGTCCATAAACCCAGCATCTGAACTACGTACAGAGGAGAGGTTACTAGCACATCAGTTTCAAGTGAGTCTTTACCACTCACTTCCCTCACATATCCTAGCAAGTCTTTATGAGTCTTTCTGGACATTTGATTACTCGATTAGATTTTCTTAGTACTGATCCTTTATTTAAGTCTGAGTTTTCTTGTTCCCTGACAGCCTTTCATGCCAGTGATCACTGAATTACTATTAGTACTGTGCAGTGTGCAAATTTTTGGATACAGAGAGTAATAATCGGTGACTATTAAGTAATCCTTAGAACGCCAGGTAAATAAATCCACACCTACCTTCTCCTAAGGCCTTTGTGGAACATGATGGGGTCTCAGTGTTTCTGCTTGTTGGCATGGCTTGTATTTCAAGCATGAAAAGCAGTTTTTTACCACTTTGGTGATGTCCGGATTGATCCATGACCAATACATGACCTTTCGTGCTCATTCTTTGGACATCTGAATTTCTAAGTGACCTTCATGGATCTTTTGTAGCATTTTTTTTTTTTTTTTTTTTAAAGAGGCTCTGTGGAATTATGACCTTACCACCCTTGAAAATCACCCCATCTACCACAGTCAGTTCATGTCTGCAGTTCCAATAGTCTCTTGTACTTAGACAGCAACTGCTTATTATTTCAGGCCACCCTTTAATTATCACTTTTTTAAGGATTCCAAATGATTCATCTTTCTCTGTCTTTTCTCTTATTTGTTGCAGTTTCTTGTTAGCTATGGAATTTGATCTCATAATCATATCAATACAGGCTTTCACCTCTGTCTCCAGTGTCTTCTCAGTTTCCATAGGTGATACTGCTTTGGAAGGTGAATCTGCTGTGAACATAAATTTGCCAGGTGTTTAAGTCACCAGCACATTGTATTTTTGCAATTTTATCATCATTCTTTGAATCCTTAACATACAGTCATTTAGTGGTTTGCTAAATAATGCAACCAAGGGCTTGTGATCTGTTTCAAGTTTCAACTTCCATTGTCTATCCATAAATATACTGATTGAAACTCTCACAAGCAAACAAGATTCCTAAAAGCTCATCTTCTGACACCATGTAATGATCTTGAGGGTTCATTAAAGACCATGCCATTAAATGAGTGAGGAATAGAACTTTAATAGCACAGACAGGAGTGATTCCCAGGTGCGTAGCTGGGAGTTGCCATGTTATATCACCTGTAGGGCACATCTCCCAATTCACACAACACTGACCCATGCTAGGGAGTGTCTTTAAAATCACAACCTTTTACAAGCATCTCTCTACACACACTAATTCTCAATCATTTTGGGTACCAGTATCAGTTTTCTGACACCCCATTTATCCCTCCTCCTTCCAGAGGCCACTATCAATTATAGATAGCAGATGTGGATATAAAAATATCCTTTCTACACCATTAACTTCCTTTCTGAGGTAGCTGAGCCATTTCCAGTAGTCAATACATTTCTAATAAGAAACATCTTTGTTTAAATATGATAGCAGCTTGAGGGCTGCTACAGATTATCAGTAGAACAGAATATTTGCCTTTCTTCAAAAATAACAGGACAAACAGGAGGGAATTCACATTTTAGAAGGAGAAAAGGGAAAACTGCAGAGATTTCTTTCAGTCTTTTCTCAGGAAGTTGATGCTTCTATCAGCTTAAACTGTTAACACACATGCTATCTACTACCCTCAATACCTGCTTGCTTGAACCACTAAAAGCAAAGTGAAGGGATGGCGCTTCCAAGACAAGCAGCATTTGAGCCTGGTGTCAGGGGGAATAGCGAAGTGAAATTTAAAATAAAAAGCCTTTGAAAAGGAAAACCAGGCTCCAGCCTGTAAATATGTGTTAGTGAGTGAGTTTCTACTTGTGTAAACCAAACCAAAACAAGGAAGGGCCAAAGAGAAAATGTGTTTGTGATCTCATCAGAGTCTCCATTTGTCTGCAACATAAACTCATAATTTAGTATGATTGGCAGCTCAAAAGGAGGACGGGAATAAAACTGCACAGTAGAGGATAGTATTGAGGTGTGCTGACAGAGTTAGAGGGAAGCTTGTACAGCATCTGCTTCCATTATGACTTGCCTAAGCCAGTGTTTTTAGCCTTTTGCTAGTGTGAATACTAAATTCAATGACAACGTTTAGAAAAGAAAAGGGAAGTCAGATCTGTCTGCATACAAACCAACCTTCAAACATTATACTATGCCCAGCCAATTGTGACCAGTTAGATTGATCTATAACATCTCTCTGAGTAGGCAGAACTCACAAAATCCATGAATATAAGATGCCTGAGAAAAAGGGATGTTTTAGCAAACATAAGCAAAGGTGTTCTATTCCATTTATCCACACATAGGCGACTGGAAATCTGTTTTGAAATTAACCAAGTTGAAGGGGTTGTGAATACAGCAAACCTCCAGTTTATGTTGACTATAATGTGGGCTCTTCTAGTCAGATTTTTTTTTTTAAATCTATATTCTGGGAGTTTTCCCATCAGCTGAACCACAGTATGTCTTTCAAAGTTGTCAACTGGTTTTGGTAGTGGTGAAACTCAGTGAACGTGTTTGAGCAGCATTTATGGAAACCAGTTCCCAAATTTCTCTATTCACCAGATAAAGATTGACATAGATGATAAGGTTATACAGTAGTTGCTAATTAAAGTAACTGCATGAGTGCACTGCATCAGAAGTAATTTTGTAATGATAGAAGAAATATGGAGACGTAAGCTGTTTGGGGACAAACAATTCTGGCAAGAAAACAGAGCAAACTTTCTATACCCTTGAAATTAACTCACCAGAATGCCATGGAAGTACACTACAGAAAACATATATAAAAATGGAACTATGGCTGATGTATCTTGGGTCTGACTATATGGCTATGTCTACACTATAGTCTCTGTTAAGTCGACTTAAAGTCGACCTTGTTAGGTTAACTTAACGGAGCAGCTACACTTAAAGTTGACTTAAATCGATCTTGTTAAATGGACTTAACAGAGCCTGTAGTGTAGACATCCCCATCCACACTGGCTTTAAGTTGACTTAATAAGGTCAACTTAAGCCTTAAGTCGACCTTCAGAGGTGGTGTTATTAAGTTGACTTAAGGAAGCACTTAAGTCAACTTAATAAGCACCGAGTGTGGATGCAGCGTTCTGTAGGTCAACTTAAGCATCTCTAAGTTGACCTAAGGTGCAAGTGTAGACGTACCCTATATGTTGTACTCATGAACTGCAAATGTAGTAAGTAGAAACCAGAATTGGAACAATGAATTCAAACCTCTTCAGTATTTAAGGTGATATGGAAAAGAGGTTCTCTATGAACCCCTAAAGACTAAACTCACCCATACCATTTTGGTTTTGGGTCAGTTCTAAACCTGGATGTGGCTTCTGGTTCTAAATGGAGAGGCAGCAGAAGCTTTAATGAAAACAGCAGATCTTGAGAAAATTTCACTATTAGAACTGGGCGGAAATCATTTGAAAAACCATCTGCCAAATAGTTCTCACCAAGGTTTGAACCACAAGAAGGTACATTTTGATACCATCTAAATCTAAATCTAAAACTAGAAGTCCAATATTAATGCAGAAGCTGATTGTATCTTGCAAATGTTTATAACTAGACTAATTTTATAAAATAGATGGATCAATTAAAAATCTACATTATAAAAGGAAGTATTCAAAAAAGAGGCCCTAGAGTTGTGAAGCACTATGGGATAATCACATGTAGAATGACTGAACAGTAATATAAATGATGAGCATGGGAAAAGGTCATTATTGGAAATATTATAAATTAGTGATGTTTTCTTATTTGTATTTTTCAATGTTGGTTGTTATTAGGTTGACATATGAAACATTCTGAACTATAACATATTCATGGACGAGCTGGCTACACAGTCCCAGTTTATATTTGCATTACTCTTAACCTACTGAGGTACGCAAAAATATTGTATTCCTGAAATCCATGTTCATTCTGTTTGACAAAAACAGTTTTGCAAATTTGGGTGGAATTCACTGAATTATTTCGGCTGTGACAAATTACAAAAACCCAAAATGTTTTGTCATTTTTAATTCTAAACTTTTGGAATTTTTAATTCAAATGACTATTTCATGTTTTACTTCAATTTTTTTTTTTTTAAACAAAAAGGTAAAACACACATGCACAAACCAATAAATAAATAAATAAATAAAATCTTCAACCTGAAACGATGTTTATCAAAAAAAATTTTAAAATGCATTTTGAGTTGACACAAAACAGTTTTTTTAATCTTATGGTTTGTTCAGTGAACTGAAAAATGGGTTATCCACACAGCTATAATTATTAAAGTATGAATAATCAAATAATGCTCTATTAATAAGTCATAGATTTGTCAAGCCCTCTAGCTAGAGTGGAAAAACCAATACCAAAAATAAAAGCTAGTGAAGACAGAACAAACATTCTCTGTAGAGACCATCAGCTGACTGTGTTGTAAAAGGCTAACAGCTCCAATCATTTCCCTAAAATTAGCTACATATAAATATTAACTTCAATTCTCAATGTCAGTTGGGTTTTTTTCTTAGCTATTACTCCTCAAGTGAGTAATCTGTGTCTTACCTATCCTGCAACTCACAATTCAGTCGCTAATCATTTTAAAGCAGTAAGAGACAAGTTGCTATGAGCAACACAGACTACACAGATGTGGTTTCTACACTGTGAATAGTAAAAGCAGATTGTATTTAAAGAGAATAAAATCTTCTACAGTTTTTTTTAATAAAAGGATTGTGTGATTTTTAAAAAAAATGAATATTCATGTTCTTGGGGAATTTTCTTAGCATAGTTCCATTTCACTCTGTAATTTATGGGTTTGAGGTCCTCCCTAATTTTAGAAAGCAATTCTTATACTATCCCTTACATTAGATACATTTCCCACCACCCATTCATCACCACCATGGTCCATTTCTCTCTGTCTCATTTTTTGCTCTCTTATTTGATGGTCTAAATCTTAATTGATTTATCTGTGCTGATTGATTATTTTTCTCCAAATGGGAAATGTAGGTTCAGTTATTATTAAATGAATAATCACTATTATGTAGGTCAATTGTGGGAAAAGATAAAGAAGTGCTTACTTATGACTTAACATCACATAAAAAATGTCATTAGAAATGAAGTCTGGGGACACAGTTCTGAACTTGAGGTTGCTTTGGGGTAACTATTTTTCCACATATGAACACTGTGATTGATTGTTTTATTTCAGAAAATCAATTTTGTTATTGGAGAAGAGAGAAATAGTTGTTTAGCTTAGCAGTTCAATAAGATACAAATGCTTAAAAAGTTTCTGAAGAGGAAATAATTACATTGAACAGATTTCATTATCATGGAAGCTATTTTGAAGGAAATACCCATATCAGAGGTCAATAACTGTCCTGTGGATTTAATCGCTATGTTGCCAGTCTCCACTGCAAAGACACTCTCACAATAAAGACATCAGTGGAAATAACTAATACTTGCTGTAGTATTTTAAGTCAAACTATTTCTTTACTTCTAGACTGATATGATCATTTTGTTCATCTATAAACACAATAAGTTCTTGGCACCCAAATCATTGTAATGAAATATCATCTCCATGTTAAAATCCTGATTCAGTTAAAGTGAAGTTAATTCTACTTACTGCGGCGGCTTCACTCAGTGCCATTGACTTACAACTCTTTCCAGTTGACAGAGCCTTACTCCACTTAAGAGGGTGGGGTGGGGTAATTACATCGACTGGAGAGCACTTCCAGGATCAACTAAGCAGGTCTAGACTGCCCACTCAATCGATCTCGCTGCATCGATCCAGTTTTTTAAGTGTAGACCAGGCCTCAGTAACTTCAAGTTAAGAGTGAGCAAATATTTAAGTGCCATACCGAATCAGCCTCTAAATCTAAACCTAGAAATCAACCAAGGGAGTGTTTCTAACATCACGTATTTGAGTAGATGTTTGACGTTGTAAGAACCTATGGGACTTAACTTCTAATTTTAATATTCTGGCTTTAGTTCAGGTGAGGAGGTATTAGGCAATTTCATACCATTTAGTTTATGTCATAATAATACAAACAGGGATGGGGAAAGATAGTAGGGGACTGACACTCAAGGAAAGAAAATTCTCTTGTGATCCATTTAGAAACTCAGGGACTCTCTGAGTTCATTCATTATGTTTTTACAGTCCCTGTTTGAATCCATAATTAGAATCTATGCCAACAAGTTCCAAAGGGGTAGCCATGTTAGTCTAGTTCAGCAAAACAAACAAGGAGTCCTGTGGCACTTTTAAAGAATGTATTTATCATGTGAGCTTTCATGGGAGAAAATCCCACTTCATCATCTTCAAAGCATCTGACAACATATTTTCTCCTAGGAAAGCTCATGCAATAAATAAATTTGTTAGTCTTTAGAAGTGCCACAGGACTCTGTTGTCTTTCTACAATAGACTAACACGGCTACCCCTTTGGAATTTGTTCCAGAATAATTACTCAGTTTTAGAAGTGAATTAAGATAAACTGAAGGCCAATTTTAAAATTAGTGTGTCCTCATGCAAGTTTAATCTGGTTTAGCTAATTTGGTTTAAATTTACACTTTGTTAATTCAGATTAATTTCACTATGTAAACAGACCCTGTGAATTTCTATTATATCGCACCCTTGAAGGTCATCAGGAACAGTATGAGATATACAAACGCCATTCCCTAAACAAGTGGTTCTCAGCACAATGGGTGAGTGTGTCACAGGCTAGAAGCCTGCCACTGAAAGTCCCCCTCCCCCACAGGAGAGCTGTAGTGGCAGGCTGCTGGCCCTTTAAAAGCTGCTGCCGAAATGCAGAGTGGCAGCAGGTCTGCTGTGGGGCACCTTTTGAAGCATCGCCAATGCAAGCACTTGGTGAGGCTGCTTTTTTTTGCAGCAGGGGCTGCCTTGCAAGCTTCCCGCCACTGAAACTGCCTTTGCCTCAGCAGCAGGGGCCACTTGAAATTTATCCACTGCCGCCTGGGGAAACCTCAGCAGCGGGGGGGAGCCTTGGTGTGTCGCACATGACTGGGAACCCTCCCACCTGTGTCACAACCCCACAAAGGTTGAAAATCCGGGCCCTAAATGGTGTAGACCTTTCTCCATTAGCAAATTTTAAAAAAAAATCTTCTAAACAAACCAGAATCTCAGAAAATGAATGTTTTGTGTTAATTTCAGCATCATGAGTTATTCTAAGTTTAAATCCAGTTGTTCCAGTGCTGAAGTTTTTATTTCAAGAGCCAGAATTATACTGACAACTTTAAAATCTTAAATCATTTGGGCTCAGCATTCAATAACAATTGTTCTGCTTCAGGCTTTTGGAATCTGTCCTTAATTCTTTATAAATGGGGACACTTAGTATATCAAGTTGCTTAGTTAATCACTAAATTTCCAAGACTGACACACTTAATCTCACCAGTGAGGTTTGTAGCTAGTGGATATGCTTTCTAGAGTGATTTCAGTGTTTATGCTGATTGAGATTGGTTTGAGTATTCCCTAATCTCAAAGAGGTCTGTTCTGATAAGAAACATATCAATCCTCTTTGCAAAATTGCTAATCACCATCATTTGCCATGGAAAACATGTTCTGTTTCATGCCCTTTTAAAGAGCATCAATTCACTAGTTGTGTGCCCTTTCCAATATCTGTTATCCAGGAGTGGTATGATTATATCTGGGAGACAAGATGGCCCTGAGCTATGGCTTTTCACCTCTAGGTCACTGATTCACATCCACTGTTAGTCAATAATAACCAAAAATCAGTGATTTTTCTAGTTTGTGAAGTGAGTCAGACAACTTCCTAAGTATAATTTTGTGTGGAATATCTAACCATGAAAATAATGAGATGCATGTAATTTGCTTTAATTATTAGTTTGAAGAACTGCTTCCCACAAAGTTTTGAAGATTGCATTGTTCTTGGCAACACTGTCTATTTCCTCCTGACAGGGAATCACTTAAAATAAAGATGATAGTTTCACCAGTCCTCAGATTAATCTCTTCCCCACATGTGCCAGTCCACTAAGCACACTCCCTGAGGCCAAGGCAGAGAGAGGAAACTGTTGTAGAAGCAGCTACGGCTCCTTTTGCATGGGAGAGAGAAATCTTTGCAACAGGAAAATCATATCAAAGAAGGAGTTCCGTGGCACTTTTAAAGATTAACAAATTTGTTAGTCTTTAAAAATGCCACAGAACTCCTTCTTTGTTTTGGTTTTGCTGGTATACACTAACACACCTACTACTCTGGAACTTGTCACCATGCAGCAAAAAGTTCCCTTATCATAAGTTCAGAGTTTAAGGATAGGAGTGACCATTAGATCATCTAGTCCAGTGTTGTTCAACTGGTGTTCCATGGAACACTGGTGCTCCACAGACATAGTGAAGGTATTCCGCGACTGACCCCACCCCCTTCCCATTGGGGTGGAGGGGGGAAAGAATGAGTGAGGAGAAGTGAAGTAGCAACATGGTAAACTGACATGTGCCTGGGAGCTTTAAAATGTCCTAACTGCAGCAAAGCTTCCAGGCGCACATCGGCATCTGCCACCACCTTGGTTTTTTTCTGGCCATTTTAAATTTCCCACCACTGTTACCACTGGCCTTGAAATCACTTGGACATAATTTCCATGGTAAGACTTTCTTTGATGAACCTTACTTCAAGAATAGATTAACTTTGTTTGAACAAGCAGGCCCAAAATTCCCATTAAAACTTGAGTAATATTTCCAGTACCAACTTCTGTGCATAATCATTATGTATCTATTTTTTTTTAGAAATATATATGTTATATTCATAAAATTTATTTAATTTCCTGAATCGTTTTCACAGAAACATGTAGTACACAGATATTACAAACATTACAGCTGATATATATCAACTTTGAGAAAGTTTTCATTGGGTGTTCCACATAGAGTAATTAATGCCTTTAGGTGTTCCCCCATCCACAAAAGGTTGAGAAACACTGATATAGTCTGACCTCCTTCCTGTGTGTCATATGCCAGTACATTTCATTGAGTTATCCCTATGTAAAACCCAATAACTTGTATTTGACTAAAGCATATTTTCCAGGAAGGCAGCTAGTCTTGATCTGAAGACATCCCAAGATGAAGAATTCATCAATTCACTGAATAGTTACTTTGTTCCAATGGTCAGTCATCCTCTCTTATAGAAATCTATCCCTAATTTAATTTGTCTGGCTTCTGCTATAGCCATTGGTTCTCATTCTGCCTTCCTCTACTAGATTTTTAATAGCATGAAAAATATATAATTCCATACAAAAATATACCCTATATACATTTCCCTGCCTCAATCTGGGATATATTTGTTGGTGGTCCTGTCAGAAAAGGTGGATATACTTTTGACAAAGGGTCTTTACCTGATGGAACAGTTTCATAACTAAAATTCATAAATGGTACAGAAAGACTCCTCAAAATCATCCCACATATAGATAAAATTCTGAATTCATTCAGAATAGTCTCCCAGTGATATCAACAGAAATCAGTATTTGGCCTTTATTATATAAATAAAATTGTGTGCAAGACAGAACAGAAAAGCACACGTGCTTTAAAAACTCCTGACTTGGCAGTTTAGTGGGTTTTGTGGAGAGTTATTTTTGGTTTGGTAAAAAAAAAATATGAAATTTTATTCAGTGGAAATAAGGCAATTCTAAATTTGTCTTTCCTTTAGTGTAATTCAGCTAAAATTGTTACGATGTACATTTCTGTCAATTATACTTTCTGCACTATATAGCTGGAACAATTTGCACAGCATAAAATTACTAGTTATTCTGAAACCATTTTCTCATGGCATGGTTCTCTAAATGTGCTGTAATTGCATTTGATGTCCCTTTGACAGATCTTGGTATTTCATATTCATTGAGTGAACAACCATGCATTCAGTCCAATAGGATGCATTATAGAAAAATGAAGTATGGTATTTACATTGCTATGTCCATTGAAATTAAAGCAAGAAAATATTTATATTTTAAATGCCCGTTTAGATCTCATTGAAGTAAAAGGAAAGAATCACATTTACTTCAATAGGTGCTGCAAGGCCATAAATATAGACCCAGCTGAAGGAAAGCAATCCATAGCACTTGAAAACGAGTCACAACAACCAAGCATCCAAATGGGATGACAAATAGCAAATCTGATTTTTAATCATATAAATATCCATGCATTGAATATGCAATGATTTTCTAGGTTAGCTCAGTCCAATCATTAAGTTGCCAACATATATTAAAGCCTATTGCAGCAAAATTTATGTTAACTAGGGTTATGAATATTCCACCCTTGAGTGACGTAAGTTTCACCAACATAATAACTCCTAGGCACAGAACTGTGTTGGGAGAAGTTCTTCTCCCACTGACATACTATATGGCATTCATGGAGGTGGGTTTTTTTTATGCTGACAGGAGAGCTCTCTCCAATCATCACAGATAAATTGTCTTCACCAGATACGTTGTACCACTACTTATAGACATGTTCAGAGTGACTAATAAGACTATATGCCATGCCTTCGGTTTTTTTAGCAGTGAGGTTGCAAGGGACAATCCATGGCAGAAACAGAAGCTGCATTTTCTCTATTTGCTATTGTTCTCTCCCCTTTTGTGTGTGTTTTGTTTTGCCCTCTTCGGAAACAGTATCTCACTTTAACAGCAGTAGCGATAACAACAGCTCCAGTCAGTATCAACTTACTTCTATTTTCCCCGAAAAGGACAATTATTACCATCACTGGCTATGTCTACACTGGCAAGTTAGTTTGAATTAAGGAAGCTTAATTCGAACTAACTAAAGCTATGGCTACACTAGGATTTCCTTAATTCGAATTAAGGGCTTCCTTAATTCGAACTAATAAATTCGAATATGCTATTCGACCTAAGGGGTTAATTCAAACTAGTTAGTTCGAATTAACCAATATGGCCATGTTAATTTGAACTAATTGCTTAGTTCGAACTAACCGGCCATTGAACTCAATGCAATTCGCTAATTCGAACTAAGCAAGTGCCACGAATAGCACTTGCTTAGTTCGAACTAAATTTTTCTAGTTCGAATTAAGTTCATTTGAACCAACTAAAATTAGTTCGAATTAGTTAGTTCGAATTAACTAATTCGAACTAACTTTAGTAAGTGTAGACGTAGCCACTGATACCAAGACTATCAAACATCTCCAATCATCACAGCATCCAAATGGCAAATGAAATTTAATGTGGATAAGTGTAAAGTAATGCACAATGGAAAAAATAACCCCAACTATACCTATAATATGATGGGGGCTAATCTGGCTACAACGAGTCAAGAAAAAGATCTTGGAGTCATTGTGGATAGTTCTCTGAAGATGTCCGTACAGTGTGCGGAGGCGGTCAAAAAAGCAAACAGGATGTTAGGGATCATTAAAAAGGGGATAGAAAATAAGACTGCAAATGTATTATTGCCCTTATATAAATCCATGGTACGCCCACATCTCGAATACTGTGTACAGATGTGGTCTCCTCATCTCAAAAAAGATATTCTAGCACTAGAAAAGGTTCAGAAAAGGGCAACTAAAATGATTAGGGGTTTGGAGAGTGCCTCGTATGAGGAACGATTGAAAAGGCTGGGCCTCTTCAGCTTGGAAAAGAGGAGACTGAGGGGGGACATGATAGAAGTATATAAAATTATGACTGATGTGGAAAAAGTGGACAAGGAAAAGTTGTTTAAATACTCCCATAATACAAGAACCAGGGGTCACCAAATGAAACTGATAGGTAGCAGGTTCAAAACAAATAAAAGGAAGTTCTTCTTCACACAACGCACAGTCAACTTGTGGAACTCCTTTCCTGAGGAGGTTGTGAAGGCTGGGACTATAACAATATTTAAAAGGGAACTGGATAAGTTCATGGTGGCTAAGTCCATAAATGGCTATTAGCCAGAAAGGGGTTAAGAATGGTGTCCCTAGCCTCTGTTTATCAGAGGATGGAGACGGATGGCAGGAGAGTGATCACTTGATCATTGCCTGTTAGGTTCACTCCCTCTGGGGCACCTGGGCACTGGCCACTGTCGGTAGACAGATACTGGGCTAGATGGACCTCTGGTCTGACCCAGTATGGCCTTTCTTATGTTCTTATAAACATGAAGATTTTTCCTTCCAAAACTCTCTCCAGCTAAAAGGATTTTTTTTTTTAAACAAGGAAAGCCTCATTTAATACTTTAAACTTCAAATACTTTAACTGGTTTCTCTTCTTTACTCTATTTTTAATAAAACGTTAGAAGGATTTTTAATGGCTTATTTTCCATTGTGCCAAGCAAGCTGAAGACTCTGAATATGAAACCCTAAAGTTTGTTTAAACTGTTTCATGTTGGACAGTTCAGACTCAAGTTAACACCTTTTGCCCATATATTCCATGTAAATTAATACAACAGAGGACAAGGGTTATGGCAATGTCATACCACAATTATGTTGAGGACATTGGGTACATCTTGAGGATACAATTAAAAAGGATTCTGTCTGATTATTGTATATTCGCTACTGCCATCATGGCCATGCCAATGCTATTATCTTTAAATTTACCTCTACTTGACCTGACCTTGTCAGTTGGTTAGAAAGAAAAAATTGTCACATTTGTGGGACCCAGCTGACACTCCTGTCAAATGTCACTCATGTAACCTAACTCATATTTTCTTTCAGGGTGACTTACCTGCACACATATTTGAATGGCACAAAATTTATTCATATGTGACACAGAACATGACATTGACAGGACCTGTGGGATACATCTCCTCAGCCATTTCTCAGAGGGGGCCTCATTCAGGAAGAACCCTTCAATGAGCAACATCACGACACCTATTTTACTTCCTAGAGCCGATAGCAGATACTGTTTCCAGCCTCCTGTAGGCCATTGCAGTGGAAGCTCTGAGATTAGACAGACTCTGAGAAAGTTTCAAAGGGGGAGCTGTGGTAATCTAGTTCAGCAAAACAAACAAGGAGCCTAGTGGCACTTGTAAAAACTAACAAATTTATTTAACACATGAGCTTTCGTGGGAGAGCAGAGGCAGATAAGGGGCCTCTCCCCCCCACCAGTGGGCCAGTGCTGGGGGAGGGGGACCTGGGGCCAGAGGCTGGCTGTGGCTTGGCCAGTTGGCCCCTATGGGTGGCGTGGGGTGGGAGCTTAGAGCCCGGCTTCTGGGCTGGCCCACCCTGTCCCCAGGGGAGGAACAGCCAGCCCAGAAGTGGAGCAGGAGCTCAGAGCCCAGCCTCTGCGCTGGCCTGCCCAGCTCCCCTTCCCAGTGCTGGCAGGGCGGAGGGCCTCCAAACTGTCGTGGGCCCCTGGGCACGGGCTCCATTTGCCCGTGCGGTAATCCGCCCCTGTGGGAGAGATCCTACTTTATCAGACACTTGAAGATGGAGAAGTACAGATGAATAGGAGGAAAATAAATGCAGTGAAGTGTAAGTCATAGGATCAGGTCAGTTTGTTACAGAAAATCAGTGCAGTTGTTTAGATTCAAACAGTGGACAACAGCATATATGAGGGAGGTGAGGGGGAAAGTAAAGCAAAATTACCTACTGTAATGTGGCGGGGAACATTCTCTCTATTTAACCATAAGTTGATGATGTCAAATGTGCATATGAATTCCAATTCTTCATTTTCTCTTTGAAGCTTTGATTTGATATCCATTTGCCTATGTACGGCTTTTAACAGATGATTGAGGGAATGATCAGGAATATCAACATGTTCCCCTATTGGTTTTTTAATGTTATTTCTGATGTCAGATTTGTGTCCATTTATTCTTTTGTGCAGAGACTCTCCTCTTTATCCAGTATATAAGGCGGGGAGGGAGGCATTTCCAGCACATGATGGAATAAATCACGTTGGTGGATGAGCAAGTGAATGAGCCCTTGATGAAGTAGCTTGCTTGATTAGGTCCTATGATGGCGTCTTTTATGCAGATATGGGGGCAATGTTGGATACAGGGTTTGTTGCAGGGGTATGTGCCTGCTTTAATGTTTCTGTTGTTGGGTCTGTAGTTGCTGATGAGTAAAGTTTGTCCTTCATACAGCCATCTGCAACAGACATTCCTTCAGTGAATGCTACATTCTCACATCATTTTTTCCACTAGTGCCCTATACCCAATGGACACCCTCAACAGTGGTCCTCCTTATTTCCCTGATGAGTACTCTGTCCCTCTCCCCGCTGAGTCGGGATTTGTGATTTGTTCATTAACATGATTACCTGAGCATTTGGCAGATGTCCTGAGTCCCTGATAGGTTGAGCATTAACATACAGGATATTGCTTTCCCCAGTTTGCTTTGGATGCTTCATTTAGGCAGTTTTATCTGGTTGAGCTCTGAACTGCTTAGCATTTTAAAATAAAGAGACCATCCAAATGCAAGGCTCATAAGAGTACCAAATCTTATAGCACAACAAATTGTATACGCATTGTATAGGCAGAAAGCAGGCATGGACAGATGGACAGGGGTTTTGTTCTTTTTCGCTTTTGGAAGGCCTTGGCCCCCTCTGTCCAGTGAGCAAGCAAACATAGTACAAACTTTTATTATATACTATCTCATCTTTAACACACAGCACTGGCGATGACTCAGTCTTATCATAATAAACAGCAGCAGAAACCCCTCAGGTAAAAGAAAACAATCTGTTCCTGTGAGATCGGAAGCTTTTGCAAGGGGACAATAACACAGTACATCATTAGCCACCTGCCAAATTGGCAATTCCCCTATGCCATGCAGGGGTTGGCAACCCAAAAGATAAGAGCCGTTTTTAAAAATTCCTTTAATAACCAAGTGTTTTGAGAGCCACAACGGGTGTAATCTCCTGGTAGGGAATGGGGGGAGCTGGGCCAGGGTGCCTGCGGCAGAATCCCCTGGCGTGGGGAGGGGAGGATCCTAGAACCAGGGAGGGAGCCTGGCATGGGCCACTTGCAGGGTCCCCTGATGGCAGGGGTGGGGGCCAGAGCCAGGAGTGGACCACCCACAGGGTCCCCCTACTGGCAGGGGAAGGGCCTGGAGCCAGGAGCCCAGAGCCGCAAGGAGCCAGCCAAAGAGCACCATGCAGCTCCTTCACAGAACTGTATCTTACTGAGCCCTGGTCAACACTTACACAGAAATTCAGCAGCAGTGGACAGGAGTTGAGTACCTTGCGTAAATCCCATCACCTTTGTAATTCCTCTTCTGCATGGTGTCTTCACTGCACTGCGCCAACAGGAAACATGTTCCCATCAATGCAGCACTACACCATTTTAAGGGGTAGTTTTAGCACAGCAATTTCCAGATCAATTGAGCAGGTCTCCACTGATTGCTCAATCGATCCAGAAAGATTGATCTGACTGCAGCAAATTTGCTGCCACCAGTGAAGACATGCAGTAAAAGTGACTGCAGAGAGCAAGAGGTCCTATCTCCTTCTGGAATCCTTGTTCCTGAAGGTCAACAGAAAGAGAGGTGCCATTTTGGAGGCCATGGAGGAATATTTAGGGACACTTGGTAGGGTCCAGGTCAGCCCCCCCAAGGAGCAGGGAGAGAGCACAACTGAGCCATGCTCTGCCCTGCCCCCAGCTACAGATCCACTCCACCCCCTGCTTCACCCCCAGCCCCAGCTCTACTCCACCCCTTGCATCATCTCCAGCCTAGCTCTGCCCTCATTCCCTCCCCACTCCTAGGCCAAATCCACCTCTAGCCCCAACTACTCTCCCATTCCCAATTGAGCCTCCAGCCCAAGCTCCTCTGCTGAGCCAGCTGTGAAATAATAGAGTGGGGAATGGACAGATTCCATTACTGGTAACAGGAGTGTGAAAGGAAAAGTTTGAGTACCACTGTCTTGCAGCAGTAGACTCAAAGAGCTCAAACTATTTAGTTTTAACAAAGAAAATGTTAAAGGGTGATGTGATTGCAGTCCATAAATATCTACATAGGGAACAAATATTTAACTATGGGATCACCTAGCAAAGAAAGGTCTAATATGACCCAACAATTGGAAGCTGAAGCTAACCAAAATTCAGCCTGGAAACAAGTTGTAAATTTTAAATGGTGAAAGTAATTAATTATTGGAATTATTTGCTAAGGGCAGTGGTGGATTCTCTTCAATGACTATTTTAAAATCAGGATTGTAGTTTTTCTAAAAGATAAGCTCTAGAAATTATTTGGGGAAATTCTCTTTCCTGTGTCATACAAGAGGTCAGGCTAGATAATATCAGTGTTCCAATGTGGCCTGGAAATCTATCGCCTATTTCTGTCTTGATTACTATTTTTCAGATCCACTGAAGCATGATCTAGGCACTTATTTAAATCTAAATTAATACTAATACCTCATTCTTATATAGAGTATTTCATCAATAAATTTCTAAGTTCTTTACTAAGGAGGTAAGCAGCATCATTATGCCCATTTTACAGATAGAGAAGCTGAGGCAGTGAAGTTTTTAAATAGCTGTGTTTTTAAACTGGGGTCTGCATGAATTTAAGGATGCAAAAGTACTATCCTAATCTAAAGCCTTAAAAATCTCATTGGCAGTATCAAAGTTATCAGTGTGCTTAGTATGGAAAGAAGATTGAAAAGCTTCTTTATATGTGATTGATAAACTATTTAGTAGGTTGTATAATCCCAACCATACTATAAATATATTTTAAACGATTCAATGAGCGTCCCTCAGTCACAGGTTTGAAACCGGCCCGTTATGATTCATTTTAAATACTATCAGTGTGCCAGGCGCTTTATAGACAGTTGTTAGACTACATTGGTTGTCTCCAAAGATCATTGCCACCTGCTGGCTATAGCATCTGCCTATATGTGAAAAGAGTTCATTTTCTCACTTTCACATCACAAAATCCACCATTGTAATTGGCACCTGGTTTGGCACTTTCAGCAAAGAGGCCTTTGAATAAATAGATCTAGGAAATGAAGCTAAGAACCACTCCTTTTACATCAGGAATGATGACCATTTGATCATTGTGGAAGTGTTGTAAGCAATTTCATGTCACTGACCTGTGGGTGGGGTGTGTGGGAGAAGGTTGTTTGGCGGGTGGGGTGTTGTTTGTTTGTTATTAAATATACCGGCAGTGAAAAAGGAAATAGACACCCACAGATCTGATCAGCAATATTCTGCTTCCTTTCGTGGGAAATAATATTAGGTGGACAATTATGATTCTGTCACCAAAATCAGCCAAAATCATTTATCTTTATGGACATCTTTGGTGCATCAGCAGACTTAAAAATGGATGCCCTTTGGATCATAATATTTTTGCCCTTATGGTTATTGCACAGGAGGAACTTCATGGATTACCCAGGTGTTACTAGAAGTTTTAATAATAGATTTTAAGCATGAGAACATATGAATGCTCACCAAGCCAATGTTCAGGGAGTAACTGGGGGTTTTTGGTGTGTTCTTTTTTGTGATCACACTTAATTTTTTGAGAACTACTCCCGTGCTACAGCTATGTTCCTCATATTCCAGCTTTGGATGTTGCTTCCCTTTTAACTTTTATTTTAGAATTGTTGTTCCCAGATGGACACTGTACTTCCTTATGTTTATAACTGTGATGTAGTGCAGAATGCAAATCACTATAGTGCATGGGACAAAATATAAGACTTTGTCGATCTTTTGATCTCTGCTGATTTTTCTAATAATGCTTACTTTCAGCTTTCTTTTGGATTACATTTTGTATGCAACTGAACAATGGTTCTTTGAGTATATTATTACACAGCTTGGTTATCAAAGGTTTTGTGGGTGCTGCAATTTGTGGGTTTTTCTTGGTAATGTACATGATGCATAGGAGGTCAATGTAAATTACTAGCAGATTGTAATTTAAACATTCGCTGGCTTTCTGCTTCACAACTTTGATGGACATTTTAATGGTATGACTTAGATTATGTTCCTCAATAAAGATCACCCTTTGCAGAGAGCTCACAGCTACAAACACCCTCACAAAAAGCTTCAAGCTACATTTGTATTTTCCATCAGATGTACTTAATATCAGCACAATGCTTCTGCCACATGTGCCATTAACTTCACCTGAAATGTAACGATCCATCTCTAGTAAAATTGCATACAATGGGCTGACAAAATGTACTGCAAAGGATTCTTAGTATTATAATTGTTGTGCTTTAAAAAAAACTTTTTAAAAATTTCAATAAAGAAATATAGAAGAGACTATTGATATTTTAATATAAAATGAATTGAGCAAACAATGAAGAATTTTTATTAAACAATTTAGCAATTTATCTTCATCAACTGGAGTGGCTATTAAATTACATACAATTACTTTGCTTTAGTACTTAGGATGCAATCTTCTACATTTAATAGTTGCTGAGCATTTTTCTGATGTCTTAACTATTCCTAGACACAAAATGGATTTTGTAATAAAAGTAGAATTAAAGAAAATAGGGGACTAATAGGAATCTATTGATTTTTATTTGCCTTTCTTTACTTTGTGCCATCTGCAGGCTACAGAGTTTGCAAATGGTATCGTAAACAAGCATACATATGAACCGGAAATTCCATCTCCTCCACATACACATGCCCCAAAAAAGTCCCCAGCAAACTGAGAGATTACTCAAGTAGAATAATAGTTGGGTAGATTCTCTGCTGCTGTTAGCACACAGCAGAAACTCTACTTAATTAATGGTACATTTACAGTTCTTTTTTTTTTTACTAAATTTATGAACTGATTCTCACTTCCACTTCAGCTTTTTTATATAACTGTGGTGGCAAGAAAGGTCCTAGAAAGGGTACAGCAACAACCTCCAGAGAATGCCTCTACAGTAAGACGTTCTGTGGGCCATACAGGGCAACTTCAGTGGTTCTACACTACCAGCCAATGCCAGCCCATGCCAGGCTGGGGCAGGAAGGACATGCAGTGGAGTGCAGTACATTCTAGCTATTGGGGCCAGAGCCACCCCGAGACCATTTTAACTGTTGCTGCGAGTCAGAGAGACCAAACAACCAAACGTGGGAAGCACAAGTCATGAAGCTGCCTTTGCTTCTCCTCCATTACTGTGTGAAAGTGGGATGGAAAAATGCTAATAACTAAAAATAATTAAATTGATAGAAGAAAGCCAGGATTAAGGGGGGGGGGGGAGTGGAGGGGGAATGACAAGTTTATGAAAAAAATATCTATCTTCCAAATAGCATCTTGTTAGAAATACCTGAAACACACAGCAACCTGAATTACTGATGTTACATGTCCAGACAGGTCTGCAATACCCATGTCGTAATTCCAGATAAAATATCCCTCAGCTATTTGTGACTGGAGCCAGAGCCAGCCTTAGCAGTAGGCAAGCTAGACAGCTGCCTCGGGCCACCAATTTTAGGGGCCGCCTAATTTTGAAAAAAATATTAAAACCTCCGCAGCTGGGGTGATGCCCCCGCCACGGGGGCAGGCTGCTGGGGGCATGGGTAGCCCGGGACAGGGGGAGGGCAGGATTACGCAGGAGTTAAAGGGACCCAGCAAAGCACCAGAATCGGGTGGAACGCTTGTTCTGCCCTGTACTGCTGCGGCCAGGCTGGGGAGTTTCAAATCTCCTGCCCTGAGCATGCTCAGACCGAGCACGCTCAGGGAGGCAGTGGCCAGCTGGGGCAGCTCCCAGTCTGGCCAGTGGGGCATCACTGCCCCCAAAATAGACTCGGTGCCTGGGCCCAAGGGCTGGATCCGGGGCCCGATCTGTCTGGGGGCCCCGATCCATTTCCTGGGTCCCAGGCTGGGGTGGGGTCAGGTCAGGCTCCTGCCACTGCCGACCTGCGGCCCAGCCCCAGCCCATTGGGCCAGCAGTGGCCAGGCCTCTGATCCTGGGCCCTGGTAGGAGCTCAATCGGGGCTGGCGTCGGCCAAGCCCTGGGTCCCCGTCAGCACCAGCAACGCCACCCCTGCAGCTCTGGGCCTCCAGCCAGGTAAGGGGGAGCAGAGGATCAGGGAACAGACCAGGGGATTTGGGGCACCAGCAGTCCGGCGGGGAAGGGGCAAGGAGTGGGGAAAGGGCTGGTGGGTTTGGGGAGCCGGCAGTGGGGCGGGGAAGGAGCTGCAGGAGGGCCGAGGAGTGAGGAAGGGGCTGATGGGTTTGGGGAGCCAGCATTCCGGCAGGGAAGGGGCCGCGGGAGGGGCGAGGTGCGGGGAAGGGCCTGGCAGGTTTGGGGAGCCAGCAGTCAGGCAAGGAAGGGGCCGGGGGGGTTGCTGGCAGCCAGGTAGGGAAGGGGCCACGGGGGAGGGCGGCGGCGCCAAGAATAAATTTGCCTAGGGCCGCCAACTGTCTAAGGCCGGCCCTGACTGGAGCAGAGAATCCGGTAGTGCTCAGCATGAGCCACTTTTGAAGCAGAAAAACTCCCCATCCTACTCTTCCCAGCACTGCTTCTGCTGGAGAATTCATGAAGGCCTACAGGGAAGATATTTTATGGCCATGACAAACACATTTCTATCAAAACCCAAAACTCTCATAGTAACTTCTGCTGGGCTATGATAAAAGGTGCAAAGGGTACCTGCAATGGCCATAGCAATAAGTTTCACTCTGAGAAAGGGCCCTGTCCCACTACTGCCAAGTCACCAGACTCCCGAGTACAACCCATATAGAACTACAGCTTCAATGCAGCTTTCCATACCACTACGACGGTGGCAGATAGTTGAAGTTCAGCACTCTCTACTGGTTTCAGACTTCCAGAAACAAGCTCCCCACCTTTCTCCTCATAGGGCTGCCATTTGCTCTCCTGCTCAAGTGGGCAAAGAATGGCCATGTATCAGGTAGACATGCAGTACTTTGACTCCATCCCCAGCATGCCAGACAGTACCACAGAGCTAGCACCATGAGGGAAGCATTCTATACCTGACAAAGGGCTGATGCAGATTACTTCCCTCCTAGATCAGACCAACAGGGAACCTGGAATTCACCTGTGACTCAAGGGCACAGTTCAGCCCTGAGAAAACACAGCTACGTACTGCTCCCTACACCGGGAGCCCATAATTATTTCATATTTTCACAAGCCATTTTTCTTCATGCTACAAAAGTTCCTTGAAGAAGTTAGGTTAGGAAACCAGAACTACTTTCTTTTATTTTTTTTAAATAAGAAAAAGGGTTTTTTTTAAAGGAAACATCATCTGCAAGTGAAACCACAGAGTGCATTAATGAATTCAGCCCCAAATTAAGTCAAACAAGCCCAAGTAATGCTAATAGAACATAAACTCTGACTGGGAAGTGGAATTGTGTGCTCCTTACAGCCACTAGAAAGCTCTAATCCCTAAATAACTCCTGCTATTGCTGGGAGCATCAGCACAACAGTTACCAACCTCGAAGCAGGAATCTGGAGCATTGCCAATAAATAGTGTTGGGCCTGTTTCTCTGTGTAGGCCTCATGAATGGATTACCCTCAAGATAGTACAATAAAATGTAACATGGAGATTATGAGGGCAAAGAAGAAATTTGAAGAGCAAATAGTCAAAGATAAAGACAAATTAATTCTTTAAGGACAAAGGACACAAGAAGCTGCTCGCCGCTACACTGTTTAACGTCCACCCCCGGGGTGTTATTCATCGAGGGTTGCGAGCGGACGAGGGTTCTTTTGGGCGTAGGGATAATAGCCCTACCTTTGTCCGGTAATTGATTGGAGGCCCTTGAGATTATACAGGAGGTCAGGAGATATACACCATAAAGGGTCGAACCGAGCCAGCCGACAACCCACATGAACGTTATGGGAACTGAGTAATGTTCCCATGAGGGGAGAAACGAGAATGAAAGGGGGGCAAAGGAAGTCAATAGTGCAAGGAAAAGTGTCAGCGGAATCAAGAGAGTTATGAATAAAAGAGATTTACTTTCGATTACCATTATTACAAATCTGAGGCTTTTCGTTTCCTGTCAAGAAAGCTTTCAAAGAGTTACAGACAATAGTTATGCAACTGCGGATTATATGTGTCTATGCTCCTTTATTATCATGCTGCAGCAGGTCTTAAAGGCTGGGTATGAGTATGACTGGGACTTAATGGCCCAGGTTAAATGCTAAAGCTATTCTTATTATACTGTGCTTGACTCTCCTTTTACTTACAAGAGGAGACACAGCCTAACCAACCTGTCCTCCCAGGCTCGGGGTACTAACTATCGGTCCCTAACCGTATCTCTAGCCAACCTGTCCTCCCAGGCTCGGGGTACTAAACTACTTCAGTCCTTGCCCCAGGACTTGGGGGTGCTAAAATCTTCCGGTTTCTGTCTCAAAGGAAAATCTTCCTGTTTCTGTCTCAAAGATCTGTAGCTACTGTGAACCAGCCTTCACTGAGGTCTGTGTGTGTGCTTGTAACTAGTTACTCACCAACCTCCCAGCCAACGTGTCAGTACCGTCACACTTAGGATCGGGGTCCGACCGTTCTTTGTTCTTCTTGCCAGTCCCGTCACCTGTCCGGATCAGGGGTGCTGACTCTTCTACCCTAGCTACAGCAGCCCCCACTTGCTTTCGACCCAAGGGCAAGCCCAGTGATCGGGGCGTCTTGAAGCTGCTGAGCCTGGCTTCGATCGATCCCCACTTGCTTTCGACCCAAGGGCAAGCCCAGGGATCGGGGCGTCTAGAGACCGATCTGCCGCTAGCTGATTTTACGGGGGTCCAGTGCTTTCTTTTATAGGGATTAAGTCCCTCATGCCCCCACCTTTGTTTTCACACCTTTTGCAAACGAGCTCCTTGCAACTAGTTTGCAGGGCTCTTGCAAGTCCTTTGCAGAGTTTGTGACGTCCGAGTTCTTGGCATGGGTTCAAGTAAGTTGTTGCTGGGTAGAAAAGACCTTTGAAGGTTGGTTCAGGCTTGGACCTATAATATACTATAAGCTAAACTTATCCTATGCCTAAGACTATTGAATATCCCCTTATCCAACCCCACTTTCTACAGTAGCCTACAAGATAGTCCACGTATCTACCACAGTGTAAAAAGAATAGTAAAAAATAAATAAGGCTAATTAATATTTTGTAACCATTCATCACCACACGATACCGATCCCAAAGTTAATCTTTGCAGATAACACGGGTGAGGCATGAGCAGAGTTATCAAAGAAAAGAATTGAGAAGAAGTTATCAAAGGAAGTTGTGATGGCACAGCTCAATGCTATTACGTTCCTTACTAGGACTTTCTCACACTGCCTTGCTAAATGCTTTCAATTTTGCCTTCCAGCATGTCATTTGGCTGCATTTTTCCTCCTGTTGTTTACAAACAAAAAAATGCCTGATATCTTCTTCCATACTGCATCTGGTGATAACTTATTTCATTTTCTATCCAGAAATTTCATTTGCCGTGCCAAAATGCCATTTTCACAACAAAACACTGAGGAAAAGCTAATGAACTGGAGCTAACAAATTCCACGTGCTATCATCTGCATCAAAAACTCTGTATAGCGATGTTTATAATTCTAGGTACTGATCTTAGAAGCTTTTGTTCGGCACCACACATGCTTTCTGCTGATATTCAGTGCATTTAATCAATGACTAACAATTAAAATATTTTGTCCACCTGCCCTATATCTTTCACCTCCCTCCTGCCACTCATTTGCAATTGTATTCCTCCCTGCATGAACAATTATAAATATCATCTAACAGTAAAGTTTCCAGTGTCACATTTGTTGTAATTTATTTGCCCACTAAGCAACTGCACCCCACCCTTGAACTAGCTTTTCAATGTAAAACACTTTGTTTGAGGGCCTTGAGAAAGACTTTCATTATAAAAGCAACTAGAAAACACTGTAGATACCGGAAAACCTCTGTAAAATTAAGCAAGAAATGTCAGTAGCTCCTGAAGACTGACTACTGCATACTGCTGTTATAGTAGATGGCAGGCTTGTGACACTGAAGAAATACCTATGGAAATTAAGCTCTCAAACATTTTGAAACATTCGTTGACACATAATTAGTGCAGCATAGGATGGTTGTTCTTTGAACTGGCTTGCTGATGAGGATTGAAATCTGGTGAGAGAAATGTAGCTTTTGGTCTACCTGCAAACCTATGTCTGTAGCAGCTTCCATTTCACCATTCATATAAGCAAGAGCATGCATGGGGTCGGGGGGGAGGTGCAAGCATTCCCTGCTCCCAGTCAGTGGGGGGAGACAGGGTTACTCTGCTCCTGCAGGGCCCTGCCAACAGCACAAAATGTGCTCTTCCAAAAGCACTGGAATTTATTTTCCTGCACAAACCCTTGCATATTAGTGTCATGTTCAACAGCAACAAAGTAGAACTTCAGTTGTTCTTAAACAAAATTGGGGTCATTCCAGTAACTGACAACTAGGGATACATATTAAGGAAGGGAGCCAGTTTTATAGGTAAATGAACTTTTGTGTGCTGCAGTCTTTGCACATGGGGCCTGATCTAAAGCCCACTGAAATTAACAGAAAGGCTCCCATCAACTTCAATAGACTTTGGATTAGGCCCATGGTAAGGGCCTGCTGACACATTGCTTTGGCCACCCTTCTCTGTCACAAATGACTGAGACCTCATTCAGGAATCCAGTGTTGTTTATTTACAATGCACAGTCCCACCATCATCTTAACACACAGCGCTTGGCTCACTGTCCCAGGAGTTTCTGCAGCACAGGCTCTGCTCTCTGGCTTCCCACTTCCCTCACCTGGGCCTGTTTACACCCTCTGCTTAATCCCTGCAGGTTTCCCCAGCCCTCTTCAATCTTCCTCTCTCCATTGGGGTGACATGACAGAGGGCTGGTTACAGGATTACTGCTCAGCACTCTGTTACACCCATAAAGGGGAATATTATGTCATAGGTCACTTGAGTAGAGAAGTGCAGAGGTGCACCTCCTCAAAGGGCATGCCTGGCAGCTTGTGCCCAGCTTCACCAGCTGTTAGAAAAGAAGCAGAAACAGGACCAAGGCCATGCACTCTCGCCCCACTGCCTACATAGGAAGGCAAGAGCCTCTGTTGGCACTAGCTTCACACAGCTAATAATGAGATTCTGACAAGTCCATTCACAATAATAGGAAAGGTGGGGCAGACTTCTTGAAACCCCTCTGCCCCACACTTATGGACCTATAAGCTACATATGCAGAACATTTCAAAAACTAACCCAAAGGCTTCAGCACAGGAAGTGTGCAGATTTCTCCCTATATATGGAAAGAGCTTCATGTGTTTCCTCTGTGGAGGGAACTCTAGAAAACACAAGCTAAATCTCAAGAGTTGTACGTGTATCATGGTCATGGGTAACTCCATAAAAACTGTGAGGGATCTAGAGACTGCTGACTGTACTGTTTTAATTGTGGTGATCTGAAGCCCAGCTCTTACCTCTGCTGATTTTGTCACTCTCTCTTATCAAATCAAAGACATTTTTTGACTGAGGACTTGACTTCTTACTACTCAACTCAGAGCTGGTCTGGAATTTTCTATCAAAACATTTTTTTCTACGGAATATGATGTCAGGAAAATTCTGTGGGAAAATTCCAATTTTGCAAAAAACAACAAAAAAAAACCAACCAACCATATTTCACTGGAAAAATAAAAATGAAGTATTTCATTTCTGCTTGGGTCACTCTGACTGACTGTTGGAGTTTTGATGGTGTGTTTGTTTTGATTGGTGAAGTGAGATTGACAATATCTTACATGCAGATTGCCAATATCCTCCCCACGATCTCATCCTCCTAATAGAGTTTAAAAATGTTGATACTTTGAATATCTTATCTCCCAGACAGAAGAAAAGAAATAAGAATGGTGGGGTGTGGGGGAGAAGGCATGAGAAGAACTAGTGAATAGGGGTGGTATGTGCAGGGGCAGAAGATGAGACACGCTGGCATGAGGAAGGGGCGGGAATGGGGGGTACACAGTGCGCCTGGTGGGACGTAGGATGGGGGGCATGGAAGACGTGAGGCAATACACAGAGCCCCGAGCATAAGGGAAAGACTTAGGGGATTTGTAGAGAGTCCTCTAAATAGAGGGAGTTGGAAGGTGGCACACAGGGAATTTGTGGTGAGGTTGAGGGAGAGAGTGGAGGGATGTAAGGCTTTGTGTAACATTTTCTGCCTACAGGAAAAAAAGAAAGTTACAACCCTTTAGGGTTTTTTATATTGTATTTAGAAAATAAAATAAATTTCTAAATGAAAAGTTGTTTTGAAATTAAAAAAACAAACATTCCATTCCATGGGTCACATTCTTTACTGAAACACTGTGTTTTGATTTTCTTTTCCAATAAAATTTCATCTTAATCGACACTGTTCCACTGAACATTTCAATTTCAATACATCGACATTTTCTGACAGAAAATCATTACATCAGAAAATTTTCAGCTAGCTCTGAGTGAGACCAATTTAAAGTTCCTTTCCTCACCCATTAAAACACTAAAGTAAACCCCATATGAAAAAGAACAGCCGCTAGTCATATACAACAAAATTCTGACACATCCCTGCATGGGTGGATAAGAGACAGGAACAGGGGCTGACTGGAATCTTACAAAAGCATAATCCATTGCTCCCTGTGGTTACTACATGTCTGAAAAGGAAGCAAGTGACAGCAGACCCATGTTCCCAAGTGTCAGCAGAACTGGCTGGGTATGGAACACAGAGTGGTAGAGATATTCAACCAGTGCAGGCTGCCTAGAAACATCCAATAGAAATTTTGGCTGATCCAATTTCTTCCCAGGTGTTCCAAAATAATACTTCTCCTCAGCATCCCTTCTAGCATCGGAGACAGGGCCCAGGGCACAATCTTGCATATGATTCATTCAGCATGACTGTAAAATCTATTTTATCTCTCCTTAAAGTAAGTTAGATACAAAGGAAAAGATCCCACATTTTTTTAAAAATGAACAAACCCACCATACTTCCCACAAGGAACCATTAGACAACCCCATCACAGATGAGAAATGTGTAATTTTTCAGACCTATTGACCAGTCTGCACATTTTCACAAAATTATTTGGCACAAGCTGTTTCTTTAATTGGTGGTATATTAAGGGAAAATCACAGTGCTCAATTAGACCATCTAATACCTCCCAGCTGGGCAAGGTAGTGCTGTGATCTAGGTACATAGTTGTATGACTCACATGGGGACACTGGTTGACTGAAAAAACCACAGGAGGGTTTTATTTCCTAATACTGTCTGTGCTTCTTTATTTCTCCATCAGTATTTCTCTGAAGCCTATAGAAACACAGGCTTTTTTATTAGTTTGAAAACATTCAGCTTAACTTTGTCCCCAGAGTAATTTTGAGCAGTGATATATCCCTATGCCTGTGAAACAATGAAACAAGGAATTCAGCCTACCATTTTATAAGTAAAATGGCTCCACAGCCTCCAAATTAAGTTAATAAATATCAACATTAATTTATATAACCTAATTACCAAAACACGAATACTGCAAACACATGGATAATGTGTTAGTTGTTTGCACTTCTTCTGTGCTCTGAAAATTGCCTAGTGAAATCAGAGGAGGAGGAAGATGTAGCTTGCTGAGAAAAATAAGGCTCTTTTAAAAGCCCCCTTACACTCACCCCACACCCAAAAAACCAACTACCTAATAAAATCTTTTTACTCCAAAACTCAGATACTGGTGAACATTCTGAACAGAAGCAAGGCAGTCTCAAGGGATTAGCAGGATTTAAACCAGCTCAGGGGAAGATACTGTATTTCAAGTGGAATCAAAATTATACTCATTCGCATCAATGCTAGCTGGCAAAGTCTCTTGATTCATGTACTGTGCGTACAGTCAGATATGAAGTCTTTTGTGAACGAAGGTGTTTCTGATCTCTGTATATGTTATATGTCGTGTCCATTATGGAGTAGTCAGAGTGTACCATTAGTATCACACCAAACATGACAGTTCTCTCTCTCTTTCTCGTAGAAAGCATAGATGAAGGTGTTAGAGATATCGGGATAAATATAAAAAATACTAGAGTCTATGTAAAAAAAAATCCTGCATGTTTATATCCATCCCTGACCAGCTTCCTGTTCTTATTTATATACTTATAAAAATCCGAGATCACAACCTTTTACTGTAGCCAACCCTGCAATTATTACAGTTCTTTACAATTTATAAATCTGAGGTGCAGAGAGAGAATCACTTTTAGTCGTCATTTCCCTCTTCAGTCAATTTCATTTAGAAGGAAACAGCTATTACTATGAAACCTTCTGGATCATGAAAGGCATTCTTAAATTTTATTTAAAAATGTTACACTTTAAACAACTTCCAGACTCTGCTCTTAGTTACATGGTGTGTAAATTCATTATAGTGAATGGAATTACTCTTTTTTTACACCAATACAATTGAGGTCAGAATCTGGTGCTAGAGCTTTCATGGGCCTTAAAGGTGTAATGAATAATTGTCAGTGTGTTGTGATAGACTTTATCATACATAACTCTCATTCATATTCAGAGAGCTGCATAGCGAAATCTCCAGCTGTTAGTTTCAACCTCACCCTAATTCCAACCCTCTCCTCAATTTTACTGAATCTAAATTTAATAAGTAATAATAAAGTACATTTTAAACACATTATAATTTCCTTTTTTAGAATTTTCTTCCTCCATTTACTATGCACTCCCCCCCTCACTCTCACACACACACACACACACTCTCTCTCTCTCTCTCTCCCCCCAACAGCAGGTGGAAAACAGTAAGTGCCGCTAGAACTGCACACAGATAAATAGGTTGTTTAAGCCATATTTTACACTATTGAATTGGTGCTGCATATGATTCCTTCCAAAAGAAATGAAGTATAGCTATTAGAAAAACATACACAATAAGGATTTTAGTTTGAAAGTATAGCAGGAAAATGTTAAGGAAGGTGCACACACATTTTATGAATTAAAACCTATATATTCTCAAAGCTTCTACACTGACATTATTGGCTAACTAGTGATATAACAAACTACTTAATAAGATCTCATTTAGGAGACATCCCCAGGTGGCCATGTTCCCACTATACAAGAATCTTTTAGTGCTTTTCATATTAAAACATTTGAATTATTCTTGGAGTTAAACTTATGGCTCCATTATGAAATATAGATTACTCTTAGGAAAGAAAAAGAATTTGGCTCCAAGACATATAAGGACTTTAAAAAAAAATCCCCTCCATTAAACCTCTTTTCTGATACGGCTGTTTTTCCTTCATAAAGAGCTGATATTTTAGACTTGGTGCGCCTTGGTAGATTTCACAGCATGAAAAATCCAAACACCATAAAACAGGACTGGAAATAGTTTGACATAATGTGAAGTCATTTATTAGTTTATGTGTAATTACGTGTAAGTTCCTGAAGACAGGGTCTTTTCCTTAGTTTACTTCTGAATTTTAAAATCTTAAAAAATACAGTAAAAAACAACAAGAGTCCTGTGGCACCTTAAAGAATAAAAAATTTCTTCGCACATAAGCTTTCGTGGGATCCAACCCACTTCGTCAGATGCAACAAAATTGTTGCTAGATTGCATCTGATGAAGTGGGTTGGAGCCCACAAAAGCTGGCGCCCGAAGAAATGTTAGTCTTTAAGGTACCACAGGACTCTTCTTATTTTTGCTGTACACAGACTAACACAGCTACCCCTCTGGAATTAAAAATACATTATAAAATAATAATGAAAAATTAATTAGGTCATCACATCCCTCTGCTGTATAGACTGTCAAGAGCTAGTAATGATGTCACTTGCATATGAGGGTTTAGCCATATTGTGACAGCAGTGATAGATTCTCCTTTAGCTCATATGTATTAGCTTATTTTCTGTAGTAGAAGATGCTTGTTTCAATTCTCTATGGTGGATGTGTGTTAAAATAGTTACTAGAGTATCTGTATAGACATAACAAGATTCACTTGATGCCTAGAGTCTTTAAAGGTATGCCTTCATTGCAGTTCAGGTAGACAGTATTCAGCCCCAGGAGAAAGACCAATGTTAGCAGAGCTTGAGCTAGTGCATTAAAAATAGCAATGTGGCCATTGCACTGCTGAGGCAGCTCTGTATTTCAAACCTACATGACCCCATGGGTCTGATCTCAAATGACTAGCCAAGTCTCTGCTAGAGCTAGCTCAAGCACTGCTAGCATAGGCCTGTTGAGCTGGGCTTGTGGGCTCACTCCGGCTATGTCTACACTTACTGATTTAGGTCGACTTAAATAAGTTGACTTCATAAAGTCGACTTAGGAGTCTTGTGTGGACTCTCTAAGTTGACTTAAGGGGGGCCTTACTAACTCGACTTAGAGAGTCTATACTAGACTCTCTAAGTCGACTAGTTAGGTCCAGGGAGAGCCAGCCCCACATGGGGCTGGCTCTCCCTGAGGCAGCAAGCTCTGGAGCAGTCCAGGGGAGAAGGGACCGCTCGGCTCCCTTCTGGTGGGGACTGCTCAGGTCCCGGGCCGGCTGGGACCCCCGCAGGTCCCTGCAAAAAGGGAGCCATCGCTTCCTTCTTGCTGGGACCCACGGGGGTCCGGCTAGAAGGAAGTGCATGCTCCTTTCTGCCAGGACCCCAGAGGTCAGGGCCAGAACGGAGCCGTGCGGCTCCCTTCTGGCTGTGACCACGCTTCAGCTCCCGGGAAGCCTCCGGAGGCTTCCCGGGAGCTGGAGCACGGTTCCAACTGGGGGGAACGGCTGCTCCCTTTTTACCAGGACCCACAGGGGTCCTGGAGAGAAGGGAGCCGCTGGCTCCCTTTTTGCTGGGACTCGCACTTGGGCCCCAGCTAGGAGGGAGCCCTGCACTCCCTCCTAGCCGGGACCCCGCTCCAGCTGCGGGGAAGCCTCTGAGTCTCCCCACCAGCTGGAGGCCACTGAGCTGTCCACCAGGGACTTCCCTAAACAGCTGGAGAGCCAGCAATTGCCCGCACGGTGCTCCAGCTGGCGGGGAGACCCGCTCATCCCAAAAGCTGGAGCGAGGTCCCAGCCAGATGGGTGCCGCAGGGCTCCTTTCTGGCCAGGACCGCTTGGGTCCCAACAAAAAGGGAACCCTGCACTCCCTTTTTGCTGGGACCACTGCGGTCCCGGCAAAAAGGGAGCTGCCGCTTCCTTCTGGCCAGGACCATTTAAGGGACTGGGATGTGAGTGGTCCCAGGGAGAAGAGAGCTGGGACGAGCCGTTAGCGGCTTGCCCTGGGGAGACCCAGTCCTGTGGCGGACTGGCTCTCCCCAGGACAAGCCGCTAGTGGCTTCCTGGGGAGCAGGGAGCAGGGGATCCCTTTTTCCCCTGCCCTAAGGCGACTAAGCCGACTTAGGGAGTCCACACTGCTGAAGTCGACTTAAGAAGTTGACTTAAGCAGTAAAGTTGATGTAAAACTAGGTTTTACAAAGTCGACTTTACTTTTTCCTTAAGTCTACTTAAGCAATAGTTTAAGTCGACTTAAGGAAACTCCAGTGTGGATGCAGAATAAATTAAGTCGACTTAAGCAGGCTTAAGTCAACTTAATTTACAAATGTAGACACACTCTTCCTGCTGCAGTATAGTAGACATACCCTAAAAGTCCACTGCTATTTTCATTTCTGCACTAACATTTGCTACTGTGTGGTTCTCTGGCTACCCCAAAAATACTCCTTGCTATAAATGTCAATGCCAGCAATAGAGTTTAAGAACATTGTTTATCTGAGCCCAGACCAAACCCCTAGCTCTAAATTTCAAATCTGAACTTCATGGGTAAAATTTTGGCCCTTCGGATTCTCTAGAAGTTTTACCATTGAGTCTAATGCAGACAGGATTTCACCCCATGGACAGAATCAAAAGCCTGCTTCCAGACATTCCTGAACATTCTCATGGCAAAATCCAAATCCAAACTTTCCCAAAGTTCAACGTCTTCAGATTCAGCTTGATGTATTCAGCCCATTATAAATAGGTTTCAGATTTAAGCCCATCTCTGGAGCTGGTCGACCCAGGGATAGAAGTATCTGCTGGCAAGAAGAGCTTAGTAGAGGTATCTATGTAGTCTGTGTGTTTTTATGCCAACAGACCTTTACTGCAGGTATTCTCTAGAGCTCTCCAGAGAGATTCAGTGCAGCCAGAAACTAGCCTTTTTCATGTGGTTCAACTAAATTTCATTTGAATGCATTTCCAGATGTTTATGCTACAATGTGGTCTAAGGGATTTATATGAAAGTTTTCAGATATACTTTGCAATAGGTCTGCACTGGGGAGTTCATTTCACACCAACTTGGAAAAGGTAAGGAGGCTGAGATGGGGCTAATTAACCAGAAAGGCCATATCTGTTGGAAACTAGGTGACCTTAGCAACCCCTGAAGGGTGATGGAGCTCAGCTGAGAAGGAACAGGTGGGAATGGTATAAAGCCAGGAAATTGGCAGCAGAAAAGGGCTATTGCAAGGATGTGTGCAGTCACTCTCAGAACATTAAAGAGAGAAAGCAGGCAATCCTAAGGATCTAAGTCCTGAAGGAAGCTTTTACCTAGAAGCATGGTGGAATGAACCCTGAGAGAGGTAAAGTAAGAATAGGGACAGGGAAATGGCAGAAAGGCAGGACTCTGTAGAGCTTGACTGTTTATTGGAGGGTCCCTGAACTGGAACCTGGAGTAGAGGGTGACCCTGGGTTCCTCTACCAGACACTGGGGAAGAGGCAGTGGTTAAAGTATAATTCAACAGGCCCTGAAACCCTCCTAATCTCCGGGCCCCCTTCCCATATTGTCCAGGCCCCCTTCATGCATGTGCGGACCCCAGCCCAGGTAGGCATTTGCAACCCCTTCTCAGTACCATATGCATCGGTTATCACTCCATAAAAATATTTATAATTTTATATGGCATTTATGTCTATATCAATTATTGTCACAAACTAGCAAACACTGGGTAACTCAATAAGTATTGTGATCTTTATATTCCCAATATGCACATTTCACTTCATTAAATGCAGTGCAAAACTTGGAACACAAAAATTTTAAGTCACTTTCACCAAATTCCAGTGACAGCTTTGTAGTGAAACGTGATGGGTCAAGTGCTTCAACAGCATTGCTTAGATGTTATTCTGAGTTTGGCAACAATCTAGCATTCACACAGTCCGCTAAGGCCTGGTAAAACTGACATTTAGAAATTTCAATTTGCTTGCCAGCATTCACAGACATGTTTACACATACACCTTTAAAGGAACCTGGAGCAATCACCTCACAGGCCTCTTGGTAGAATTCTGAATCACACTCTCTGCAAGCTATAAACACCTGAACTTGTTGCCTTTTCAACTTAATTGCTGTAGATAATGTTACATCAGATTTTTGCAACACCAAGGACAGGTCTGCAAGTTCCTCCAGAGCGCCAAGCATGAGATTCAAGTTTTTAACAAAAACTGGATTCTCTAGGTTTTTTGCCATGCCAGCAAATTTTGCTTTAACTTTCCCTCCTAGTGAGAAATCAGTTATTTTTTTCAAGAAGTGGCTATGGAGGGCTGCATACAGTTTGGCAGCTAGAGGCAACCCAACATACATCAAGTACACATCCAGTCCTGTTAAGCTGGACTTCCAGACCACTCGCAGTCAACCAACTCTCTCAAGCATTTCCATGACTGACTGTACAGAGCATACATTGAATCCATGAATGATTTAAAGTGATTAACTTCACTGCAGCATTTTATAACATCAGCCAGGGCCAAATCCAACTGGTGATTAAAACAATGCCAACTTATCAAAAGTGGAAATCTTGTTTTTACTTTTGCAGCAAACACCAGCCTTACTGCCTAACATGACAGAGTCTCCATCTACACCTAAACCAACCCAATTATCTTTGAGAAATTTCTCCATGAACTCATGTGCTGTCAAACACTGCAGCAAAGCTAATACTACGCCATCAGCATCATTGCTGCCTATGTTCAATCAGATCAAGAAAAAAATGTAACAGGACCAATGTTTGCATCAAAAGTTATGCGAAAATAAATTACAAGACAAGAAAGTTTACTTAAACTCGTACTCTCATCAATTAAAACAGAAATTTGCTGAGAAATGACACTAGAACACAAACTATGTTTCATCTTCACAGATATATGGTCTATTGTGTGAGCACAAACAACATTGGTATGCAAAACACGACCCATATCAACACCATTTAACTGCTGTAAGTAATAAGGTCTGGATGGTGAATGACCACCACCCAAATAAAAGATGTAAAGCACATGCTAACCTAATAACACTATCTACAGGGGTCTCAAATTCAAATCTCCACGAGGGCCACATAAGGACTAGGATACTGGCCTGAGGGCCGTGTCACTGAAACTTTTTCATCCGAGGAGTTATTATTAGAACTAGAGACACCACTGCTGGGTAGCCTTATGACATCTTTCTAGGGGCCTGAACAAAACACACATTTACTTTTAGAATTACTTCCATTCAAGATCCAAAGGGGTAACCATGTTAGAATAGATCAGCCAAACAAAAAAAAGAGTCCAGTGGCCGTTAAAGACTCACAAATTTACAAATTAACAACTACATTTGTTAGTCTTTAAATGTGCCACAGGACTCCTCCCCTCCCCCCAAGATAGCAGTATCATTAAAAAGACAAAGAATAAGCAAATGAACACACTTAAAATTTTACATTATAAATCAGTAGTTCCCAACCTTTTCGGTTGAGGGAACAAAATACAGTTTTTAAAACCTTGAAGGGCTACCAGTTTTTTTAATTAAAAATAAATTAAAAATTAATTAATTGAATTAAAGTTGATTGTGATTAAAATTAATTGCGTTCAATTTTAATTAATTGAATTAGATTAATGTTAATTGAAATTTAATTTTAGAAAGGTTTTTTAAAAACCTTTTATAAAGGATTTTAATTAAAATTAATTTTTGAAGGTTTTTTGTTTTTTTAAAAAAGGAAGAAGAAGAAAAGGAAAGAAAGAAGAGAAAGAAAGAGCTGCTTGCATCCTCAAGCCTGGAGGGGAGGCAAGCAGCCTTAGCCCGGCTCCCAGCTGCACACAGGGACCAGGGACCAGGCAGGAGGCGGGCTGGGCTGGGCCAGACCCCCGAGCACAGAGCCCCCCACGGGAACCCTCTGCACACCCCCAGTCCCTCTTAGGGACCACAAAACTGAGTTCTGTCCAGCCCAGGCACTCCCCGGGCCCCCAGTTCCCACTCCATGGGCCCCCTGTTGCCCGGCAGCTCCCTGCCCCTGGCCCCAGCTCCTCGACCCTTCCAGTCCTTACCCCACAACTGGATCTGCGGCCTCTGACCCTCCCGGTCCCCATCGGCTCCCCGGCCCCAGCTTCTCAACCCTCCCGGTCTCCACCCCCTGACTGGCTCCGCAGCCCCCAAGTTCGACCCTCTCGGTCCTCAGTCCCCAGTCCCCGACCCCCCTCCCCATTCCCCATTGGCTTCCCAGAATGCCCAGCCTTCCTGGTCCCAGATCCCCAGAACTCCCAGTCCCAGCTCTCTGGGCCCCCTCTCCCACCTAGGCCCCCCAACTTACCTGGCCGGAGAGCTGCAGGGGCATCCAGAGTCATGCTGGCCAGGAGGCCGCTCCCGCCCTAAACATGCTCTTTCAGAGCATGCTTAGAGCAGGAGATTTGAAAACTCCCTAGCCCGGCTGGCGGCCGCTGCTCCCAGCTGAGCAGCAGACTGCCTGCAGCGTAGAGCGGAACATGCGTTCCTACGGAGTTTTCTGGTTTCCTGGGCCCTGGAATGCTGGCCTGCCAAATTTTGGGGCCCCAGAACGGCGTTCCGGTGCGTTCCAGCTTACTTTAACCCCTGGGAAGAGGACATTGGCTTTGAAGACAGCCTGTGAGACTTTGATACCCGAAAGGTGGGAAAACACAAGGGGCTAGCCAAAAGTCCAAGCACAAAGACAAAACACTCTGAATTGCAGAGAGAGAAAGAGAAGCTATAGGGTGTGTGAATAAGCCATGGAAGAGGGTGCTGGACTGTAATTCCCAGAGCAGCCAGGAGGAGCTGCCCTAGCAATGAGTGTACCCTCTGACAATGCCTATTTCCTATACTTCTAAAAATAGCCCTGGTTTTGTAATATTTTATACTTATTTTGAGAAGATGTAAATAATGCACAAGGTGCCAGGCAAAGAAGAATGAGACCTTTTATGCCCTGAATTCTTGCCTACCTACTTTTAGTAATCTACATTCCTTCCTGAATAATTAGTGGTAACAATACTTCAATGTGTGTTATTGCACAAATTTACATGCAACTGACACTCTATGGTTTTCAGATCTGTCCCTAAGAATTACAAATTAAAATCTCCTTATCCAACAGGTTTAATAAGGCTTCACCGCCACCACCACCTCTCCCCCCTCACCCCACACCCCTTTTGAATGCCAATAATTCCTTTTAATGGAAATAGGTGACCTCTATCAGACAGAGTTTGGAAGTTTTGCTTGAAGGCTTTCTTATGGAGAGGATATCTCCTTGGATCATAATATTAGAACATTCCCAAACACAAAAGACCCAAAATCAAATTTAGTTCAGTTTCCAGTGGGTTGTAACTCATTTCAGAAACCTGCTGGAAGGTTCTGAATGTTTAAGCAACTTGCTTGTTAAGATTGGGATATTTTGCCACTCAAACAGCCCTGGACATGCCATTTTTTTAATCTACATTGTGAATATTGCTCTTGGAGCATACCGGTTTTAAAAGATTTTGTAATTTCAAATATTAATGACTACATTTTTAATACCACACTGGAATGACATTTGTCCCAAACACCTCAGCCAGCTTGGCAAATGATCTGGCCCTCAATTATGATTCCTGGGCCTTCAGCATGATATACATAATTCATGTCATGTCAGTTTTCACCTACAGCAATGAGGAGCATTGCTGAATACATTTTTAAGAGCTTCAGCTCTTACTCTCATCTTATGTCTAATCCTAGCTACAGGTACAGCTTCAAGCCAATTGCAACTAAACAGAAACTCTTGGACGACTCAGGTTTAAATGATGCCATCAGGTCTATGGATCATATATTGGATAAGTGTATTAACTCCAATTCAATTTTCAAATTGAAAGATGTAACTGGGGATCCACAAGATGATTTTTGACTCCATATAGCAATATCAAAGTCACTTAAAGAAATTTTGATCTGGCAGGAAGCAAATCTGTAGTTGGTATATGATGAGAGAAAAGGCAATGTTGTGCAATCTAAGGCTAACAATAAATTGGTCCAACAAAAGATGCATCTGTGAGCAGTATGTAGCAGGCGGGTCAGGTTACAAAGCTTGTAAATTTCATTGGAAATGTACATAATCTGGGGTAGATAAAAGTAAAAGTTTTGGGGCTATTGGATGAAGCCGGGCAAGGATAGAAATGTAGAGCTGAGGATATTTTACACAGGTATGTTGATTTCAAAAACTGTGACCTGTGAGTGAACTTTAATATTTAGCTTTCTTTCCTTACCAGTCATTTCTAAACTTTTAAAAGTTTAAATTTTTTGGTGTAACTAATTTCCCTTGTTATACAAACATTGACATAACTTCAACTTGAAGTTTACTTCATATTATTGGGTGCGGGGTTCTATTTAATCACAAAATATTAATATGTAAAACTACTCACCTGAGTATTGTATTATACATACTCATACAGGTGAGTAGCTAAATATTGGGAATAAGAGCCCAAAACACAAATTCATATCTAACCAGATTCCTTGAAAACTTTGCAAAAAATCTCCAAGACTTTGCTAAAATCATTTATGGTGCATATTCCCTTGGATGATCACTTTGTCTCCTTTTTCTAATGGCATTTCTCATAAATGTCATCCCACTTACTGAAATATATACTTCAGTTCCTGGCTTTACAGCTTACTTATAAACAATCATTTCTCAACTACCAATGCACTAAAACATGCATTAAATCAGGTTTAATATTTTTCAATGCCTTCCCCCCCCCCCTCACAGTTTGTTTTATTCCTTACTCATATTAAACATGATTTTTCAGGATTTGGATTTCATTGTGCTACCCAATTATCAATTCCTTAAGTGTCCTTCTATTATTACATTTACAATGGAGCGCATTTCTTGGGCTCCACTGTGACCTCAAATCCTGTTAATTGATAATTAATCCCATTATTAAGTATTGCACCATATAAACCACAGGATATTAAACTGAAATGAAATTTTGTGAAGAAACATAAGGAGTAAACCACTGATATTAGCTGCAAGAGAAAGTTATTCATCTCTCTAAAGCCTTTTGAAACCATACAATTTTGACTTCTGCCTAAACCTCTAGCTTTCTTCCAGCCATTTCCATTTCACATGAATTCAAGCATGAAAGGCTCAAGCTAATGTTCTTTCTACTTTGATGTTTTCTAATTAAATTATTTCCCATTTTCTTAGTCTTGTAGAATTTGTTTCTTTTCCTTCCAGATGCACTGCTTTTCACCGAACTTGTAAAGTCATTTGAAAATGTAAAATATTATGCAGTGCCCTGTGGAACAAAAAGCCACTCACTCATCAAGAGCTGTTGAAACTTTTATTACAAAAAAAATGTTGCATTAAACCAGAAGTTATGGGATTTTTTACTGAAAGCTAATGACTCTGGGTAACCGTATAAATGGCTGCGTAAGTTACACTTTGTGTGTGTTGGAGTATTAGAACACCATCCAGTAGCATTCTGATTGTAATCATCGGGGACTAGATTCCATTAGGATATGAAGCAGGTGCAGCTCACATTAAGGAGAGCCTGAATGAAGTAGCAACCAGGAACAGGGGACTGTGTGGGGAGAAGGAGGAAGAGGCAGTAACCGTTGGTTGGACACAAGGTAGGAGAGGTCAGTGCTGGCCATGTGGACCTCTCCAAAAATCTACAACAAAATCAATTGCCTCTGTTTCTCCTCTCACCTAAAAACAGTTGATCCAAAATACCCAGGACACCCGTTCCTCCCAACCCTTCCCACCCCCACACACCCCTGAATCACCATGCTGCCTCCACAAACCACCCACCAGCAACTCAGCCAGCTACTCCAAGCAGCCGTCCACCCAGCCTCACAAAGCACACTGGCCACCAACAATCACTGCACCCAGTCATTTGTCCCAGGCATCCCCTCATCTCACTGACAGGACTGACCGTAATCACCTGTATATGAGGTAAATATTAAGGGTGGTCCCATCCATTCTGCACCCAACTTCTTTCAAATCAGCTTGTGCCTCTACAGCCCACCGTGCCTGTCCAATCATAGAATCATAGGATGAGAAGGGATCACAAGTGTCATCTAGTCTAAGCCCCTGCCAAGATAAAGGGTTTGTCGTGTCTACATCGTCCAAGACAGATGGCTAGCCAGCCTCCTTTAGAAACCTTAAGCAAAGGTGTTTCCACAACCTCTGTCAAAGGGGAAATCAGTGAATTGCCGTAATGCATGAGAAATCTCTTACACAGAGCCACACACAACTTGGCAGCTACAATGAGACCATAGTGATGGAAAAATTGACTGTGCTGTACTTCTCTTTCCTTCTTGCCCAGGCTCTTCAAACTTGTACACTTCAGGAGAAAGACAGGAGCGACTCTGTGCAGCAGTGCTGAGTAGAGTGGTTCACAGGCAATTAAAAAAAATTCAAGTTGAATTAAACATTTCATTATGATTTCAAGCATCTGATTTTTTTTTAATACACTTTTTAAAAATAAAACCTTTTGATTCAAAATGAGTTTGGATTTTGAAATCTCCCTTATTTTTTAAATGTTGAAATGAAACATTTCAATATTTTTCAGAATCCTATTTCCAACCAATACAATTTGGAGAAAACTGGAGAAATTTACAAAGGAGTTCTGGAGTTACCAAAAAAGTTATTAGAAAAATTTTACCCAGCTTTAGGAATGAACACTCTTCATCTCTCTGGTTACCACTACTGTGGTAGATAGAAAGAATGCAACTGCTGCTCAGGTGTGTTACTAGAGCAGAAAGAGACAGAGTGTTTCCTTTACACCATCTACTCAAGGAGAGAGTCCCAGCATCATGGGATGGGAACTTACATGAGCTGCATGCTGAGTGCAATTTTGCCTTGCACAGGATGCAAAGAAGTGAGTTATCTACCAGGTATAGCAGAGAACCCAAACTTCAGCCCAGAAACACTCAGCCTCTGTAAGAGCTCAGCAGGGTCTGAGACAGAAAATCAGAAAACAAGCAGTCTGAGGAACAGAAGGATACAGAGGAAACTTTCCAAGAAGGAAGAAACAAAGGACAACTGTATTTGCAAGAACCTGGATGATAAACTAAATTGTGGAAAAAGTGATTTTTGTGACCTGACCAGGTTACAATCTCAAAGACCAAGGGAACAGTGGATTTGAATGTCATTAATGACACTCTAAAGACAGGGGGTTGTAGACAATGCTATTATTTGTTCTGTAAAATATCTATAATGGTTTTGTTGGATAAGAAGGAAAGAACCAAGGTTGATTGTTGGAACCCAAGATGAATTTGAGGGACTAACCTGTTTGGAAAACCTACATTTTTACTTACAGACTAACTACATTTAATATACAAGCAGTGAGATCCCACCCACAATGATCATAAAGCCTCACAATGCCATTTTTACAAAATCATGTTTTAGAGAAGAACCAGACTTCAAGCATTTCAGGGCTATTTACAGCTCAAAAAGTGCCTTTATTATCTTTGCTCTTAAGTAGTTAAGATATAATAGGACCACTAAAGACAGCCCAACACATCATCTTTGGCAGCCAAGGGCAGCCTAAAGCAATTCAAAGACAATCTAGCATTTTAAAGTGTTTTTGTGTTAGGGTTTTGTAAACTTGAATGCAGAATATCCTCTCACATATTTTAACAGGCAGTGACATAGTTAATACTGAGGATTAAGAACAATTACAAGCATCTGAATTAGCACACACTGAAACAGATGGAGCATTGTACACCTAGAGCTATTATATCAGGCTCTCTGCAGATTCAAACAGACATTCATGTCATTCTTGAAAGCTTTCTAAGCAACCATAACAGCTAGAGGGCGAATTTTTCAGAACTACCTAGGTGACTCAAAGCTTAAATCCCATTTTCAAAAGTGATTTAGGGACAGATGTCAATGGGAGATAGATGCCCTCATACTTATAGAAGTCATCTGTGGCTCCAATCTGCATCTCTAGATACCTAAATACCTTTTAAAATCCGACCTTTCAGAACATAAAGGCATAAATTGCAACAAATCCAGGTTCTTCCTGACAAGGTGTAGATGAATATGTCAGAGAAAAGAACCCCACACTAGTGGTGCCCAGCCACTAGCCTGCTCCACTTTAGAATCATAGAAACTGGAAGGTCCATGAGAGGTCATCAAGTCCAGTCCCCTGAACTCATGCCAGGACCAAGTACCCTCTTAAACCATCCCTGACGTATGCTTGTCTATCCTGCTCTTAAAAACTTCCAATGATGGAGATTCCACAACCTGTTTAGGCAACTTATTCCAGTGATTAATCACCCTGACCATTAGGAATTTTTTCCTAATGTCCAACCTAAACTTCCCTTGCTGTAATTTAAGCCCATTGCTTCTTCTCCTATCATCAGCAGTTAAGGAAAACAATTTTTCTCCCTCGTCCTCGTGACAACCTTTTAGGTATTTGAAAACCATTATCATGTCCCGTCTCAGTCTCCTCTTTTCCAAACTAAACAAACCCAGTTTTTCAGTCTTCCCTCATAAGTTAGGTGTTCCAGACTTTTAATCATTCATATTGCCCTTCTCTGGACTTTCTCCAATTTGTCCACATCTTTCCTGAAATGAGGCACCCAGAACTGGACACAATACTCCAGTTGAGGCTAATCAGTGTGGAGTAAGGCAGAAGAATTACTTCTTGTGTCTTACATACAATACTCCTGTATACATCCCAGAATGGTGTTTGCTTTTTTTGCAACAGTATTACACTGTTGACTCATATTTAGCTTGTGGCCCACTATGACACCCAGATCTCTTTCAGCAGTACTCCTTCCTAGGCAGTCAATATGCAATGGATTGGTCTTTCCTAAGTGGAGTACTTTGCACTTGTCTTTATTGAATTTCATCTTATTAACCTCAGATCATTTCACCAGTTTGCCTAAATTATTCTGAATTGTGATCCTATCCTCCAAAGCACTTGCAACCCCACCCAGCTTGGTATCTTCAGCAAACTTTATAAGTGTGTTTTCTATGCCATCATCTAAATCACTGATGAAAATATTGAGCAGAACCAGACCCAGAACCAATCCCTGCAGTACCCCACTCATTATGCCTTTCCAGCATGACTGTGAACCATTGATGATTGCTCTCTTGGACCAGTTATCCAACCAGTTTTGCACCCATCTTATAGTAGCTCTATCCAGGTTGTCCTTCCCTAGTTTGTTAATGAGAAGGTGATGCGAGACCGTATCAAAAAGCCTTACTAAAGTCTAGATATACCACATCTACCGCTTCCCCTCTATCCACAAGGCTTGTTACTCTGTCTAGAAAGCTATCAGGTTGGTTTGACATGCTTTGTTCTTGACAAATCCATGCTCACTATCACTTTACACCTTATTCTCTTCTAGGTGTTTGCTAATTTATTCCTTAATTATTTGCTCCATTATTTTTCCTGATACAAGGTTAAACTGACTGGTCTACAATTCCCTGGGTTGGCTCAAGTATCTTGGCAGACTGCAAATGCCACAGCATTGCACCAGGAAAAAGTCTAGAATGTGATATGTTAAACAAAAAACTCATATTGGTAGTTTTGTAGCTGCTGAGTATGGGCTCAAACCTGCTGGCTACTAAGCACCACCAATGGCATACTGAGTCCAGGAACTCACAAGAAGCACTGAATTTCTGGCTTGTTCAAACCCTAACATGAGGAGACTGAAAATACCAAAGTTCTTTACATCTATTATACATTGCTCACAAGCTATCGAATTTTCATTTGATCCGCAGTTACTTGTGTGACATTTCTGTTTACTTATTAGATTAATAGGGAATGTTGTTTATTTCACTTAAAATTGAGGTTACAGCTGCATTTCTGTGATAGTGATGGTAATTGGCATAAAGGTCTCCATTTGCTTATTTGTTTGCTTGTTTCACACAAAGTCTGTCTTATGTTCATTTAACAGTCAGGATTCAATGTAGTAGTTCCGCGCTATTGTCCATCACAGTTAATAAAAGGTAGATAAACCTGTCAAAGTACTTGCAGCGTAATTGTCTAAATGTTTACCTTCCTTTTTGTCTTTTACTAAAGTGAACAATTTATGCTACATGCTTCATGATATCACTTAGCCTGACTATCTGCCACCCACAGAAAACCAAAGACTAGATATATTTATTACTTCAGAAAAGTTTTGCATTAGCTTTATACTACTTTGATATAAATGTAACTTGCCAATTAAGCTACTTTCCTATAGTACAATTAATTTTGTACTGGAATATCTCTACAGTATAAATGTTTCCTTTTAAAGAAACTATAGTAAATTGCAGACCTGATTCTCATCTGACTTACCCTGGTATAACACCATTCATTTTAATGGCCTTAATGATGATTCACACTGGTAGGAAAAAAGAATCAAGTATTATATCTCTTATTATTAAGTCCTTCCCTATAGTATCTCAGAACAGTCATAAATCATCTCACAAAAAAATTCACTTTGCTCACATTACTCATGTAAGACATCTTACTGAAATCAATATACAATCGGTCCTCCTTTCATGTTTAGGTAAAGCTCCCAATGAAATGTCTGGGTTCCTGAATGCCTACAGAGTAACAGAGTTGTGAAGTCATGTGATTTGTACTTGACTAAAAGGGGCCCTGATTCTTGCAATTTTTAAAACTACAGCAATACATACCACATATGACAGAACACAGTAGCATAGTTATGTCACCATGATATAGCATTCCTCATACCATGTGTCATCTGGAACTTATGATTGAGTAGTACAAGAAATGTATAGGGCAATTAATTTTCTAAAATTGCACAGAGTTCATTTTATTGTTGGACTTTCCCTTATTTAACGGTCACCCAATTTTATATTTCAGCTTTTTCAGCTGCTTCTCCAAATATTGTATTGTCTATAGGAAAATACACAGAGAGAGAGAGAACGCACGCGCCACTATTACATGAGTGCCTATCTATCTCAGAAGGACTAAAGTGGCTATGAACCTGCCATTCTAAAAACAGCTGCAGAAAAAATTCCAAAGGGGTAGCCATGTTAGTCTAGTTCAGCAGAACAAACAAGGAGTCCTGTGGCAATTTTAAAGATTAACAAACTTTATCTATTGCATGAGCTTTCTTGGGAGAAAATCTCAATTTGTCAGCTGAAAGCTCATGCAATAAAAATGCCACAGGACTCCTTGTTTGTTGAGCCATAGGAAAGAAGCAATTCAGCACTGTGTGAATGCAATGATGCCCCATTCCAGGAAGCAGATTCTGTTGCTTGATTATCTGATGTTATTTAGGATGGGTAAGCGACCCTCAAAATAATTGGAAGCCCAGTTGCAGCAGCAACCAGTATCTAGATACTTATATGAACTTTACCCAAATCTCCTGAGAATGAAAAATTGGACAGGAAATATCACAAGAAAGCCTCTGTACGTGCCATTTACAATATATCCTGTTTCAGCTGAGCCAGGAAATACTGCAAAACTGTTCCTTCCCAGGATTTCAGAATTTCCACTTTCAGGTGGAACTAAGATTTGCTGAAGCATTTGAAAATGAAAATAGACCATTAACCTGCCTTTCCTGAAGCTCAGGAGCAATTCAAGTTTGGCTGAGGGTCAGGTGACCAGATTAAGAACTCTGATGGGTTTTTGAAATGATCAAGTTATATCCTGCTTTTTCGTTAGCACTGTGACTGGGCCACTTTTACCTTGATTTCCCCTTGTAAGTGGCATGCTAAAGCCGTCTTGCAACCATTTCCCCACTTTGACTGAGCTGTACTGGTTGCCCTTCTGTACACTTTGTTTACTGGTTCAGGAGAAGCTCAAGCATATAGCATGAAAAAAAATGTACTGGAATGTCTGGCTTTCGACCATATTGTTGTAATTTATTTTCTTACCCAATCCATTCCCCACCTTGACAGAGCAAGTAATATATCTGCAGCCTGGAGCTGTGTGACAGAACTCCAGTGCTAGCAAAAACCATTGACAAATCAGTTTATCTCCTCAGTTCTTACCATAGATTTCCATTGGGGTTTTTGTTTGTTTTTAATCTCCCCCGCTCCCAACCACTTTGTTGTAAACAGTTCTTTAGAATGAAAATGGCAAATATTTTCCCTAGTAAAAAATATTTACTAGCTTGTAGGAAAAACAGCTGTTTGCCACAAAAATAGTGAGAGAGACAGTAGGTGAGATGGTATCTTTTATTGGGCCAACTTCTGTTGATGGAAAGTAGCAGACTTTTTAACTATATTGACCTGCTCTTCAGATCTGAGGGAAGGAATACTTTTTTCAAACAGAAGAGGTTTGAATAAGGTTACGTCAGTCCCCGTGCCAATCCAAACCAAACTTGGAAGCTTGCCCACCACTAGAACAAACAAGGAGTCTTGTGGCACTTTTAAAGGCTAACAAATTTATCGCCTGAGCTTTTGTGGGAGAAAGTGAGATTTCATCAGATGAAGTGAGATTTTTCTCCCAGGAAAGCTCATGCCATAAATAAATTTGTTAGTCTTTAAAAGTGCCACAGGACTCCTTGTTTGTTTTGCTGAACTAGATTGACACGGCTCTCCCTTTGGAACTTGCCCCCACTAGAAGTTATGCACCTTCACTATAACATCCTTCATGTGCTCATGGTGAGACTGTTTCTAACAACAATGAAGACATCTTATGATTTCCCTCCCCAAATTGTCTACATGTCCCAGAGGAGAATGTCATATAAGATGCTGTTATCTTAGCTGATGCCACAGTCAGTGGCAAAAGTGCCTGTGTTCATGCCATTATCTGTGCTCATTTAATGAAACAATTCAAAAGACCTTATCAATTTAACACAAAATTGAAGTTTTAAAATAAACTCCAGTAATTAATTAACAGACACTAGCTTTTAGATGTGATCTTGAAAAAAAGTGGTTTATAGGATCTATAAATCTCCACTCTCAACTTTATCCATGCAGTACAAAAGTGTGATTAACAAGGCAGACTGCAATACAGTCAGGGGTTTTGGTTTTCTTAACTTTTTTAATCCATTTATTAATTTAGGTTCAGCACTTTTGTGAGGTAGGGAGCTATAATTCTCCCCCTATATTTGCTGTGGAGAAACTGAGTTGTGGGGGGAATTTCAGTGCCTAAACTCCATTGTTGGACACTTAAGTCCCCATGCACACCACCACTGAGGTACATGAAACTCCTGTTTGGCTGCTGCCTAACCCTGTAGGCACTTAAACTCACTCTGTATCTTCCCACTGTTAAAATTCCCTATGTACTTAGATTTTAGACTTAGGGACATGCACAGTGCTGCATCCCCCTAGACATCCAGGTGCCTAGCTCCTGTCTAAGCACCAGGGTAATTCACAAACCAAAAGAAGATAGACATTCAGGCCCTGCATGTGACTTAGGTGAGGATCATGTAAGCAGCTTCTGAGCAAGCCATTTGACTGGGGTGCTATTCACAATCTGGGTAGAGAAGATAGTGGTGGTACCAGCCTTAGGGCTGTATTTAGAGTGCTCACCTGGGAAGTAGCAGCCACAAGTCTAATTCTCCCTTCTTCCTGAGGGGGAACAAGGATTTGTACAGAGGTCTCCTGTCTTTCAAGAGTGTGCTCTGACCATTAAGTATGGGATATTCTGCTGTAAGACTTCCTCATTCTCTCCTGTTGAAGCGTGGATAAATAATGAGTGATTCCTCCCAGGTGGGTGCCCTTCTCAGTGAATGAGTCACTCATTCTTTGCACATGATCAAACTCTCTGTGGCCCAGCAACACTTCCACTGAAGTGGGCTCACTGAAATCAATGGAAGTTGTCCATGCACATCAGAGAGCAGATTTTGGCAGTGAAGACTATCGGCCCACGAGTTAGAACAGTGATTCACAGGCTGTGGCTCAAAGAGCCCTTGCAGGTGGTCTGCTGAGTTGATTCTGTCACACCGGTAAAGCAACTGTCAGTCTCCAATCGGATGTTTCTTGTAATTACAGGCCAGTCCAGACCTCTTTTGGGATTTCTAAAGGATTTGGGACCTGAAGCAGAGAACTCCAAGCACTATACTGAACCCTACATGGCTGCTTCATCTCCTTGGGCTCACTTCATAAATGCGGTGTCCTAAAACCAAAGTTGTGAGGCCTCTGTGGTTGAAATTCCACTTAGAGTTTGCATTCATGATAGCACCAGGTGCTCCCAAATCCCCTACCCTCCTGAAATGGGCAATAATGGGTGTGGGATTTGCCAGACTAGCTGGAAGATGCACTGATTCAGTTCATCCCTTAAATATCCTCCCCTTGGAAGTCCCCCTCTGTAGCACAAGCCATATTTTAAAGCTTCCCCTGGTGGAAGCTCTAGGACAGCAATGACAGAAGCTCTGCCCTCCTACCCTTTGGAGGAATCTGTACTCACTCACTACTGCCCTTGCTGCTGCCGATGGGAAACAAAACCTTTGTCTCAGCAGAGATGAATTAAGTACTTTGTCATATATTGCTATGATGCAAGTTCATCTCTGATCAAGATTTTACAAAGCACTGAGGTTGCTGCAGTCACAAACACACACGAAGAATCAAAGTGCCAAGTGATCTGAAGGTATTCAAGCAATGGGTGCAGCAAGCATTGAAAGTAGATTGGATATTAATGTGAGATGCCGAAAATATAATCACAGATATCCAAAAATTCGGATTCAAATTTAATGAGTACAACCCATCTCTAGTATTAATAAATGAAAAGTTCTTCATCCTGAGGAAAGAAAATAACACAAAATGAAGTGGAGCGAGTAGGACAGAATTGGGTAATGTAATCCCACCCACTTTATTAGCATGAGTTCAATCCCATCACAATTAGAGATGGGCCTGAACCACAAAATTTATGCCTATATTTTGGAATACTGGGATGTTTGCAGATGTTAAGTTTGGCTCACTTTTATACCCAGTATTAGTTTTCAATATAACAAAGCACTACAATTACTTCAAGGAGTCAGGGATGTGAGATGAGTATTTATTTCAGGATATGGTCAAAAATACCTCACCACTTGTCTTTACAGAACAGAAGCTTACCTCATTCAATTAGATCTGTGCTCCAAGGTGAGATGAATGAACAAATCCAGTGCAGAAGACTAGTTCTGGTAGCTCCACTGAAACCTGGCAAAGCTATGATGAGTTTAGGAGTTGAATTTTACAAAACCCATAGTCTTAACATTACTGTAGATTATAATAAGTTTTTGACAGTGTGACCTTTCCATTTTGTTCATTTTAAAATCCATCGAGATTCCTGACATTTGTGAGTTGTTTAATGTGATTTCACTGCCTGTAATATAGTCCAGAAAAACTTTCAAGATTCTGAATAACACTGTTTTCACCAGTATATGTTAAATCTGCTGTTGTGTTTATGGTAGGAAATTGCTATATAGTTAGAACTCCATCCTTCAGTAGGGTCTGTGGTCTCTTTCTGAATGCACAGAAGGTCTTTTGGGGAATGGAGTTAGGGTATCTTCTCAAAGCAGTGCATCGCTTCAGTCTAGGGCATAATATTTAAAATGGATCCGGGTCTTTTATGCATTCCCCACAGCTGCAGTTCTCACTAAATGTGCTCTGAATATTCTATGCTAGAAAAAGGAGCAAGACAAATTATTATCTTTACTTCATGACTGTTTGTCTGGCCAATAGAAATTCATGGGGAAGTCACTAGACAGGTAAATTTATCTCAGGCATTAATGTTGGAAGAGGGATGCCAAAAGGAGCACTTTATGAAGGCAGCATGTTAGGGTTCTTTGTCTAATCCATAAACTTCTATCCCTTGTCCGACTTCTCTTGTTAAGTGTTTTGGGGATCAGGTTTAATTCTGGTCACACTGAGGATCTTGTTCTCAGACTATTTACTCCCACCATGCTCAAAGGAATAAGGAGTCCCCATTTCAAGTTGATGAACAGAAATAGCTGTTCTCACCATTATGATGCCTAATAGTCTTATTTCTGTATGGGGGTAGCATCCTCCACTTAATTAACACACTTATGGATGATTTGCCAAGGTGGTTGCAAGCTCCTTATCTCATTAGTAAAGAGAATTAATCTTGTAAGAATGACAGCTATGTATGCCCCACTTACTATATATTCTACAATTGATGCAGATCACAGTGTTCAAAGATTTTAAAAATCAAGAAATTTATTTTCATATTGTGTTTAGAAGAAGGGTCTCTGGGTGGCTAATCTGTCTAAGTCAAAATAAAAGTGGGAAGGGCCTGAGAATCCCTGATCAGAAGCAGTATTACTTAACTTCTCAGCTGCAAATTATTCAAAATAGGTTGGTTCCTGATGAGACTTGAACTCCTGTCTAGATCTCAAAGGGTTTATGTTCTCATCTTTCATGAAAACAACTATTCTTCTTATTAGATTGTCAGATCCTTAAAACATAATATATTATTTTCCCCCATTCTTCTTTGGAAAGAAGAATGTAAACAATGTATTTCTATTCCTATCCCCATTAGGTCAATCCTAAATCATTCCTATTTGTTAACCTAGCTTGGCCAATTTGATATTCAGGACATGGAGGGAGTATGATATTTAATATCTGGCTAATATTTTTGGTGAAAGGAAGGATGGCTCATGGTTAAGACATGACCTAGGACATGGGAGATCTGGGCTCAATCCCTGCTCGGTCACAGACTTCCTGTGTGATCTTAGGCAAGTCAGTAAAGCTATGTCTACACTAGCATAGCGGCATAGACTTTAAGTCGTCTCAAAGTCGACCTTGTTAAGTCAACATAATGATTTTAAGTCGACTTAATACGGTCGATTTAGCACTAATCCCCATCCACACTGACTTTAAATCAACTTAAGAAGTCAACTTAAGGCTTAAGTCAACCTCAGAGGAGGTGTTATTAAGTCGACTTAAGGAAGGGCTTAAGTCGACTTAATAAAAGCCCAGTGTAGACGTGGCATTGTTTAGGTCGACTTAAGTCTCCTTAAGTTGACCTAACTTGCCAGTGTAGATGTACCTTTTGCTTCTCCGTGCCTCAGTTCTCCATCTGTTAAACAGGCCTAGAGTTGAGGTGTCTGGCAATCTATGTCTGAAAGTCAAGAAACCAACAAACATAAATTCTACCCTGTCTTAATGCTGCAAATAGGAAATGATTAGCAGTTTCATCCCAAAATCTGTTGTAGGACTAAAAATAGGTGAAATTGAATATAAAATTATAGTTACCTGAAGCATTTAATAAAATAACATAGATTAGTCTCTAACTCATACTTATCTCCCTCCTGGTTGGAATCTATTCTTAACATACCAGACTCTCACAAAGGTCTGATCTTCGCTATGTTCATATTGCTAAATGAAACAGGATCTGTTGCTAGCTCAAAAGAGTAGAATGGTATGAAAATGTACAGAAAAACAAGAAACTGACAAAGCTGGAATGCCTAACATAGCCTTGCTTAGTGCATACTTCATATTTTTTAAAATACTGTGTATGCTCAAAACATGACTTTCATCTCTTAACTCAGTCTACTCAAAAGTAGTTTCTTCCACAACAAAGCTGTACATTACTTGCTACTGGACATAATTAGAAAGTTGTTGGATTAGAATGTGATATATTGAGAAGTCTTGTTAGGTTGTTTATACTACTGTAGCACCTAGGAGATCCAATCAGGAACCAGGACCACATTGTGCTAGGCACAGAACACTACCCCATAATCATGATTTTCCCATCAGTGTAGATAGTGACAAGTCAGGTGTTATGTCAGCTGATCTTAAGTAAACTCCTCAATGTCACATTTTGACTTTCAATCTAAACTTGTTCTGAACGCTTCAAGCAAGGGTTACAAAACTTTTTTTATCTAATAAGAAAAGTGCATTTTCACAGTGCATTTTCTCCCTTCCAAAGTGAATTTCCTCCCTTCTCCACTTTCCTTACACTCAAAAATGGCTGAAACACATCTGTTCAGACTTAAAGAAATAAATTGACTTCAGGCAGAGATCAAGCCTGATTTACAGAGGAGCAGTTACAATGTGAATGGGATTTGTCCCTGTCTACACTAATTGAAAAGTTATGGTCAATATTATATAGCTAACAGGACTCCTCGGGTCACTTTCTAATGAGCTGTGATTTTTCTAATGAAGGCAAGACCTTGCTAGAACACTTACTTCTCAGATTTCACCTTTCCCGCCCAAGCTGTCTTGCATTCTTCAGTCCTTTTTTGAAGAGTCTATCTTTTTATAATGAAAGCAACAACATTTTCCTCCTGTCTTCTTGCACTGCAAGATGTCTAAACAACTTATTCCTCAGATTTATAATTTGAGGCAAAGACCATGCCTGGAAATATTCTGCCCCCATACGTGAAAGTTTCAGAAGTCTATGAGGCTATGTCTACACTACAAATAGTTAGGTCGACTTTGTTAAGTCAACTTAAGGTTGACTGTAAGTCAACCTAAAGTCGACTTTATTGAGTCGACTTAACAAAGTGCTTTTCCTGAATGGGGACTTAGTAAATTGACCTAACTGCCCTTAGGTCGACCTAATAAAGTGGACTTAAGCGTCCACACTGTGATTAGGTTGACCTAAGGAGTCGACCTAAGGGTTTGGTCGAACTAACCGGTGGTTATTAAGTTGACCTAAGCTTTCATTAAGTCGACTTAAGGAGTTTCTTAAGTCGACTTAATGAAAGCCTGGTGTGGACAGAGACTAAGTTAGGTCAACTTAAGCCTCCTTAAGTTGACCTAACTTGCAAGTATAGATATAGCCTGAGTGACTAAAAGCCAAGAAGATTAGAGCAGAAATTTATGTAAACCTGACTATAGCAGGTCATGCCCACCACCCTGTTCTAATACATACCTATATATTTTTATCAAAAGAAATGAATAGATATGGAATTACAGTTAAAGCTATTATATTAGGATTATGGGTCTATTTATATTGTGGCTACAAAAGATTTGGAAAATTCTAAGCTTAAATCTCTATGCACGGGGAAGGTCAAAGAACTCGTTTCTATAGCTTTGTATTCTTATTAGAACTTCAGAATGAACTTCCTGATTCTGCGAAATTCTCATCAGTGCGGCCAACAGGTAATTCTTCTCATGCCCTGCCTTGTAGCAGTCTGCTTACATTCTCCAACGCATCTCTCAAACTGAATGTCAAGCCTCTAAAAAGACCTTCATCCATCAATGTCCTCACTCTCCAGGTTTTACAAGCACTCTGAGGTTAAAGAAAATATTCTCTGCAGGTAGTGGTAGCACCACACCAAGAACAAAAATGTGTACAGCAATGAGCTTCTCTGCTGGAAAGAAGCCTGCAAAAGTGATGTTTCATTTCTTTATGTTAAGCAGGAAAAGAATGGGGGGGGAGGGTAGTTAAATCTTTCCATGATCTTATTCATTACACAACAGTGCAAATGTTGAAAATACTTGAAATGCATAAGAAAAACTCCTGAAGACTCACAGCATAGTGGCTGCAAGTTTAGGATACTTTTCTATGCCTGAAAAAAAAAATCTTTTTGAATTGAGTGTTAATATTACAGGCATCCCCTGGGGCTATTTTATAGTGCTGATTTATAGTGCCATTGAAGCCAATGGGATTTCACGGTGTGCAAGAGAACACCTAAATTTGGCGCTTGATCCCTAAAAGTCATGTTTGTGTGCATGTGGAAGCAATAAATTCTGAATGAGGACTGATCTGAAGGAAGGGCTCTGGATTCAAAAAGCACATTTAGATTTTGCTCTAGCTTATAACCAACTGCTTATTCCTCTTATGATTTAAGTTACGAGTCTAGGGTGTAATCATTATTCATATAGAGCAAAATTCTGCAACACTCAGCAAAGCCTGACTAAGAGGAACTTTCCTCAGTATCACAAAGGAGCAGATTAAATCTTCAGCTCCAGATAGCTCAGGAATCCACTCAGTTAGGCTGAAACATTAGGCTATGAAAAATAGACAGAGAGGCAGCATATTGTTTTCCTTTTTTGCAGAGTTGCCCCCTCCCCTCACTTTTGGCCCATAATGCATGGGCTCACTTGCTACATTTCTTTCTCACCCTCCCCATATCATCTGCCTCTCTGCTACAGCATACTATTCAAGTCAGTGCAGAAATTTCCTTCCCACAGTGCAGGGTCCATTTCCATGGAAGTGTCTCTGCTGTTCTATCCCCAGACAAATCACACACAGCTCTTAAAATACTTTGGCTCCTTCTACAACAGAGTAGGAGCCCCAGAATTTGAAACAGAATGTGACATAATACTCATGCTCAGAACATTTCTGAGTTCTGTCCAGTAACCAACTAATCCTTGAAACATTTTGGTCACCTGCGTAGATGACTACTGTCCCCACCGAGCTAAAGGAGAAATTGAGACAAATAAGTGACATGTCTAGCCTCCATCTACACAGCAAGTGAGTGGTATGTAATGGATTTGCAAAACAGGAGACTACAATTCCCACCTCCCCTCTCCTCAATGGACAACCCCTTTCTTCTTGTCTGGCCAGGAGAAGTTCCTGAAGCATGTGTGGCCAGCCTCTGTTTAGGAGTTGGAGTCACAGGGCAGCAGGCAGCTAGAAAGAATCCCTGAAGTTTTGTGAACAAAGATGCATGTGGAACAGGCTGAGAGTGATGGATATTACAAGTGGGTGCAGGAGATCTGTGTAGCCTGGGTGTGAACCAGTGAAAAAGGACCCCAGTGAGAAATGTTAGCTTGGAAACCCACATATACCTATCTGTGTGAATAGAAACTGAACTGGAGAGGCCATCACAGAAACAAGCCCTCAGTCTCAGCTAGACTGACCCAGGGGTCCAAAGAGGACCTGTTACTGCTCACTTTGAACTGTAACTGCTTAAGCCTCTGTACCTAGGTATTTCCAACCCCTTTCCTGCAAACCTTAGTACAAACTTTTCCCTTAGCCAAGGCCCTGAGCAATTAGTGGGGTTTAGCTGCTGAAGTACCTACTCTGAAATGCCCTACACTATCCCCACTGCTAGCTCCCTAGGGGTTTGAGGGACAGATAAAACCATTATTAAAACTACATAGTTTCTGACTCCACATTACTGTGTCGCCACCCCGTGGTAAGTGTATGATGGAGAGCCATGGAAATGGCTGGATTTGGCCTGGGGTGGGTGGACTGGTGTGTCCTGTAGGATCGCGATATGGCACCAAGTGTGTCATGACCCACAAAAGGTTGGGAACCACTGCTGTAGCCCACACTGTTTAGCAACAGTAGGATGGTGTTTGCGACTTATTATTTGCATAGCGCCAAGAGTGCTCGTTGCCAAGTCTATCCAAACAAGAGCTTAAATTTACAAAATTTAGATTATAAACGAGATCAGTCTGTACATGAACAAGTAAAATGACATTGTAAATTTGTTACTGTTTCCTAAGCAGGGTTACTTTCTGAAGGCAGGGCATCGTATGGCCAATTTTTTTAAGGAAACATACATTATTAAAGCAGTATTGGCTTTACTATCTATACAGTATTTTCAAAGCAATGTTTACATTGGAATTAAAAAATTAACTATTTGCATGTCACAATTATGTAGCCTCCACTGGTAAAATAGTGAGTTTTATTTCAGCATTGCTAGATGTTGCTTTGACAAATCCCAGACAGGATTTTTGCCAAGTTCAGCACAACTCCCATCTGTTATTTAGAACTGTCCCTGAAGCCCCATCTCAGCACTGATGAGCAAATAGACCCAGCCCTTGCATCTTTGCAATACTGCTAATAATCCTAAGAATATTGGATCTGAAACAGCCGTCCTTTCTCCTAGAATTACATCAGTGTCAGAAACAAACACTTCAACCTGCCAAGGCCCATATGTGAGAGAAAGAGACACAGGAGAAATAATAGCTGCAGAATGCTGAAGAGAAGATCAGGTTTATTTATTTACCATATATAACATTCATTGTAATCTCTTTTTTCTATGTGTATTTTAGCTGCACAGTTTACAACAACATTGAGAACCTCAGGCTTGCATAAAAATGAATCTAAAAATAAGGAGCAGTTGTTTGTAATTAATTATCCAGAAAGAAAAGAACTGCTGCTACAGAGCAGTCCCCTCAAAAAAATGTGACCATCTCATCTCTCCTTATTCCTGCAATGTCCGTACCATCCATCCATCCCTCTCTTCCTTGTAATTCTTTTCTTAGAGAAACTTACCGCTGTAATTGAAAGCTCAGTGCATGATCTTGTATTCTGTTGAAATTAAGAATACAAGAATAGAAAGGTAAAGAGTGGAATGCTGCTGCTTCCAACCCCTAAGGATATTAGATAAAGGTTCATCTGAACAGGAAGACCAACAAGCATTAGAAATTACTCCAGGGTAAAGTAGCATTTCCAATTAATCAGAAGCCCTTTTATTGGAATGGTTTGCTGAGCTCTGCCTAACAGCCAAATTGGGGATGCATGTAACATGATGGAAGGAGCTTTTTCCTTCTTGGGCCATTCAAAGATACACCAAAATTACAACCCTAGTGCTCCCCTGAATGAAAGAGCAGTGTTAGCCCCTTCGAAAGGGATGCAGAGGAGAAGTAGCTGGACGCCCCAGGATCTTCAAAGGGCACTGTGCTTCAAATGTAGGCCTGTACTTTTTTGATACAGTCTGGCCCTTAACATATTACAATTTATCCTGTTAACCAGACGAAAATAAGCAATGACAAGATGCACTGTCCTTTTCTCATTGTAAATACAGCAATAGTGGTAGTAGTGTACTCCCTGGCATTTCGAGCACAAAATGAAACTGGGCAAGGGCCAGGGAGTATTTTCCTTGCCCAAAGGCAATCCTGATGGCATGGATGAATTCAGCAAGACTACAAGGGACTGTATGGTTGAACCTAATCAGAGCAAATCTTATAATGGAGCAAGTATATGCAATGCAGAACTCAGATGAGTCTGAAAGGAAGTAGGAAAAAACTAACAACTATTTTTTTAAATTAATTAGCAATAGACTCACCCTTTCCCTTGTTTGGTGTTTTATAGACACGGTGCCACCCACCCTTTGATTTGACGTTACTCAAAAAAGGGGGAGAACATTGCATGCAAGCATATTCTTCTAATATTTACAATAAACAATAGTTTAAATAAACCAGGAAAACCCCAGCTGTGCAGAGTATATGGTGCAAGACAATCTGACGAGAACAACATTATAGAGCATCTCCTCATAGCTTGCTGATTTAAGTCTGAACACAAACAATATTTATTTTGGTTTTCCAATATTCATTCTTTGTAATTTTGCATTAAATATAGGAGCAAAGCCACTTTCTCCCCAGATATAAAACTGCTCATAGGCATCTCCTTTTCATTCTCCTCAATAATGCTTTGAGGTATGTCAAAGTGAGCTGAGAATTGGGTGCTCATTGACACACTTCAATACCTTTTTGACACGACACATCATACCAATTCCTTCAAACCCATTTTGCCACTGCCTGGTATTTAGCCATTATAATGATGATCTACTTACATATATTCATAATATTTTAAGTTACCACATAGGGACTGCAAACAAGAATATTGTTTTTTTAAAACATTTATTTAAAAGTCCTGACGTCCTTGTCTGCACTGTGGCTTCACACACTGCAATACTGCTTTGTAAAAGGAAGCAAAGCTGATTTTAGGCAGGTGAGTGCACAAAATCATCTGAAATACTCTTATCACCAGTTTTAAAATATCTATAAAAGCTATTTAAAAATAATTAAAGATTTACTCAATCAGAGCAGAAACACTGGCTACTGAAGAAGCTTTCACATGAACATAATTTCAACATTTAACAAAAAGCAAAAAGTTAAATATCTGATACTAGAGGACTTTTTAATATAGCAGACAAAGGCATAATAAGATCCTGTGGCTCAAAGTCAAAGTCAGAAAAATTCAAATTAGAAATAAGATGCACATTTTTATCAATGAGAGCAATTAACCACTGAATCAGATTACCAAGACTGTGGTAAATTTTTTATCACTTGGAGTCTTGAAGATAAGGGTTTTGTTTTTTTTCCTAAAAGATGTGTTCTAGCTCAATCACAATTTACCAAGCTTGAAGCAGGAATCACTAGGTAAGATGACATGGCTTGTGATAAACAAGACATCAGAATGACCTGCATGCGCCAAATTCTGATCTCATTTATAGAATGGAAAGGCCAAATAACTCCACTAAAAATAATCAAGTGATTTGTGAAGTACAACAGTGTAAATGAGATTAGAATATGACTCACGGAGTCTACAGAAAAGGAGAGTCAGATGAATAAAATTGGTTACTTGAAGCTCTGTGCTACATATTAAGATCCTTTCAAGTCTACATATATAAGCTTTTCATATTCAATTATATTTATAATATGGCAGAAACATGCTGTGGACACACATGAATGCCATGGGTGAGTACTCTATTGCATGCTGTTTTAGATAGTATGCAAAACACTGTTCCGAAAACAAAAATGAATTAAATATCAATGTTTAAATATGGAAGCCAATAGGTGATCAACAGACAACAAAACCAGATGTTAGTCATAGACATTTAAAACTACCATTACAAACTCTAGTCTTATTCAGATATCTAATGTTGCAGTTTAACAATATAATTTTATTTAAGGACAATTAGAGAGGTTTTCAGAACTGTGCAAGTAAAACTGCAGAACTAAAATCCACCCACAGTTTTTGCAAATACAGTAAATGACCATGCAAATTAGCAAAAATTACTTTGAGTGAAAATCTGACAAGCAGAGTTTGATACCTATATAAACATTTTAGACAGCCAGCACTATGGGTAAAAGATCTACATGGCACCAGTAAAGAGGAAGTGCCCATTTGCTAAATTCATCTGTAAGAATGAGAACATCCTACTCCCTCAAAACGAGTAGCCCAGCTATACATTTTGTTTATGAACCTGTTTGAGCTCTCATATATAATTTGTGTATGCAGTTCGGGTATCTATTGTTCAAAAGTTTAGGCTAAGAAGTCTAAATGTTAGAGATGGGTGAGAAACAGTCTTTCTGTCCCATGAGAATTTTCAAAGTTTTGACAAATTTCACCATTCCAAATTGAGACAGTCAAAATCTTCAAAATGTTTGTGAATTGGAAATCTGAAAACAAAACAAAAAATCTTGTATTGGCTTAATTGAAACATTTTGTATTGATTTCAACTATTTTTGTTATACATTTTATTATTATAAAATGACTTTAATTATTAAATAAAGTCCTTTGAAACCAAATAATTTTTTTTTTTAAATCTAAAGTGGATATTTTGATAATTTCAACTTTTTTTTTTTTTTGCTTTTGACACAAGACATTTATTGCAACTTACCTTTTCCTATCAACAGTCTTGATAAATCTGCATTTTCCAATGGAAAAATGTTTGATCAAAATATTCCCAACAAGCTCTATACATTATCACTGTTCCAGCAGAAATCCTTGAGACATTGCCAAATGCAATCTTAGACTTCAGAAAAAGCAAAAAACAGGTTATCTAGACTCTCCTTCTACATAAGAGCATGCTAATCCTGCACACCATATTTCTCTTTACTTGTAAATAATTATTCTTTCAGGGTAAACGGAATAAACCCAGTCTATCAGTAATAATTTTCTTCTTGGAAATTATCATAGGATAATTACATAGATACCAGCATATGAGTTGATATATGGGGTGATGTCATTTTGCACAGAATACAAATGACATCAGCATTCCAGAGCTATGCATACAACATAGCTGCAGTCCAAGGACATAAGGCTGCATGGGGCTGAACACCCTCAATTCGCAACAGGCACTGAGGGTGTTCAACACTTCACAGATTAGGCCCCAAAGTAGATTCAAGACAAACGATTGTGTTCAGACTTAGCCACTTACTCTATAGATTATGAAAATGACATTTTATGTATAGAAGTTTCTTTTGGCTTTTTTTAAATGCTTTCCTTTTGGGAGAGTGGTTGGATCTTTGTAAGTCTGGAAAACTATACTTACAAATCTTGCAAATACAACATAACTTGGGAAATTTTGACACTTCCATTTCCTAGCCCAGCTCTTCTTTCTGTTGACAAGTTCCAAAGGGGTAGCCGTGTTAGTCTAGTTCAGCAAAACAAACAAGGAGACCTGTGGCACTTTTAAGACTAACAAATTTATTTATCACATGAGCTTCCATGGGAGAAAAATCCCACTTCGTCAGATGCTTTGAAGCTGGGGAACTTATCTTCAAAGCATCTGATGAAGTGGGATTTTCTCCCATGAAAGCTGCTCATGCGATAAATACATTTGTTAGTCTTTAAAAATGCCACAGGATTCCTTGTTTGTTTTTCTTTCTGTGTTCCTGATATGTGGGTGGGTAAAACATCCAAATGCTATATGATTCATGATTTGCCATTCACGCATATTGACCCTGATCCTGCAAGGGTTAATGGGCTGTGCACAGCACAGGAGTCTGCCTATATAGTTTTTTGTGGATCAGGGCCATTGCTTCTCTAAGGAAATTAATGCAATATATTCACTATCTCTCCTGCAGCAAGGAAGAGTAATCGTGCATGTGGATAACTAAGTCTCATAGTAGGCTTATTGCTGTTTAATATGATTTTATGACCAAAAATCCGAGCCGCAACTGTGACTTTTAGCACAAAAGAACATAATGCACTATTCCTGAAAGTCCAGTTCTCCAGGTACCCTTCCCACTTAGGTATATATGGCATGGGGAAAGTGTTCTTTGATTCCATAGTTGTCTATCTGCGCAACTTATGTTCTTTTACTCTCTTCCCCTGTAAAGCTTTGTCTTCAAAGGCTAAAAAAGGTATGTGTAGTGTGTTGGGTTTCTTGTGTTCTTTTTACAATGAAGATAAGGCACTTTAGTTTTATTGTAATACTATACCATTTGGGGTTCACCTCAAAATAAACTTAAAGTGCCTTGGCTTCACTGTGTTTTTACCTCAGGATAGCATTAGTTATCTTGGGATAACACAGGCATCTTTTTATCAGTGAAGATAAGATCAAACACTTCTAAGCAAGCAATTCTATCCCCAGTTAGCAATGTGTTTGCAGTTTTATTTTGGTACAAGATATGGGCGGGGTGGAGGGAGACTGAGGCTCGGTCTATATGAGAAAATTAAGGTGGTATAATTACATCACTAGAAGTGAGCAAAATCCATAGCCCTGAGCAATGCAGTTAAACTAACAACTTCCATGTAGACAGAGGTCAGCTTGATGGAAGAATTCTCCCACCTAGCTACTGAGAAGATGGGGCACCCTGCTGTAGATGTACATAGCATCTTCACTGAAGCACTACAACAGTGCCTCTGATGCATTTTAAAGTGTAGACAAGCCTTGAGACTCCCAGGGCAAACCAAAAGATTATGTCCTAGCTTATATTAAACAAAACTGGACTGTTCACTACACCACAGAGGTGAGATAGTTTTAGGGAACTGGGAAGGCAGATGGTAGGGGAAAGTCAGAAAGAGGTACCAAAGTTATAAAAGAAGAGAAAAAATGAAAAGAAAGGATGTAAAGTTAAAAATCAGAAACTGGAGGGCAAAAAGGCAAATAAAGAACAAAATAGGAAGGAAAAATGATACACACAGTCAGATTTTTTAAAAAATCAATCCCTTTTTCTTCCTCCCATTTCTCCCTAAGTCCAACATTGGCCTTGCTATTGGCTGCCTCAATTCACGTGTCCAGTGACTCTTCCTTCCTTAAGTTCACCCCAATAGATATTTGAGATATATACAGTTTTTCTAATCTTTTCTAACCTGGCCAATTATGATTATATTGTTCTATCTTTAGTCAATACACCACCAGCGAGAATCCAAATGGAGTTCCAAAGTCGATACCTTTCTGATGGTATATATAGTTGTTCTTTTAGATGAAGATACATGATTTTTCTTTTATGGCTTGTGATAATTCTTTGGGTGGCACATTTTCACATTGCTATTTAGTGTAAGTACAGTGAAAGCTCTTCATTCTCTCAATTAAAATTCTTTCACATACATTTGATTCTTTCAGTTCCCCAGGGCAGGAATTTACCACCATTCCATGTTCTACATAGCAAGAAGCCAATTTATCCTGTTTTTTTTTATCCAAACAATGCCTATAACAACACTCTGTTTAGAAAGACGTATGTTTTTCTAGCTAGTATGCAATTATTCATTTCTGATACTAGTTTTTGTAAGATGCACAATACAATAAATGTTTTCCTGTTTTGCCTGCCAACTTCAAACAATGTGCATTCTATATTTTGTTTACATTTTCACTAAAGTAGCATTATGCAATAGGATCTTCCTCATTTATTTTATCAGTAGTGATGGTTCCTTTAATTATTTTATTAAGAATAAGAACTTATTTAAATTTTTGTTGTCACCTGCTAGAAGTCAGTCATCCCATTTGTTTCCTACTGTAACTAAAGATCTAACAGTGTAAAACTGCCTAGTCCCACTACTGAATCCAGTTGGCGTTCAGAAATTATTAAATATTGTTTTACAAATTGTAAAGTCTAAAGATCTAAGGAAACATTAGTTAAATTTGTTTTCTCACAGGACATTTTTTTAATAGTTGAATTTCCTGCCCTTACCATTTGATAGACAGCACAGCTTGGAAAGATTCAAATCTATGATAACATGACTTTTGACTGATTCAGGTAATTTTTATTGATAGGTTTATGGTAAAGTGTTTCTGCGATTTACTAGTGCATATGGCTAGTGTTTTAATCTCATGCTTCTGTGAAGAAGTAGGTACTGCATCCTACAAAACTTCAGCTACAATATAAACTACAGGGCTTTTTTTAAAGTTTCATTTCAAACAAATTTCACTGTAAATCTTCCACCTATTAACTCAATGTAATTTTGATGGATAAGGAATATAGTAAATTTATTTACAGTAAATTATGATCAGTTTGAGGAATTTAACTTTGTTCCTATTTACAATAAAGGTTTTGTTTTTAAAAAACACAAATTTTCCCTCTTAATAATCTCTGCTGTCTTTATTTGTTGCATAACTTTCTCCACAAAATGTGTGAAAATTATGTTTATTTCAAATCATATGTAATTTTACTTTATTTTAAAATATTAGCCCTATTTCCTTCAAATAATGCTTTTTTTGTAAAACAATCTTCTCTTTTTTATTATTCTTGTTACCTCTGGGATTTCTGAGAGTTATAACCAGCATCACAAACAAGGAGTCCTGTGGCACTTTTAAATACTAACAAATTTATTTATCTCATGAGCTTTTGTTGGAGAAAATCCCACTTCATTAATGCCTTGAAGCTGGGGAACTTATCTTCAAAGCGTCTGATGAAATAGGATTTTCTCCACAAAAGCTCATGCAATAAATAAATTTGTTAGCATTTAAAAGTGCCACAGGACTCCTTGTTTTTTTTTGTTGAACTAGGCTAACATGGCTAACCCTTTGGAAGATGTCAAAATAACCAACATCATTTTCCAGCTGTACATATAGGGAACTGTGCTGACTTTGAAATGTTCGATTTACATTTTGAAATTTAGTTACTTTTTTTCATTTTAAAAATATGTATTGATATTTTCCTTGGCCCAAATCCTGAGCTCTGTAACCAGGTCAAGTAATGAGGCTGTTGCTGGTCTGATGTATCTGGGAGGGAGGGAAGAGAGGAATGTACTTCCTATTCAGACCACAAAACCTGTCTTCAGTCATGCAGACAATCAATGGAATCTACTCCAGTGCAATGTCTGGAGCAGCCTTTCCAGGCTCCTACAGCGTCCAGATGACAGGTGAGTTGAGACAGAGTCCATTTAGCAACAGAATATTTGACCCTATTAATGTCCCAGCATCAGACAACCCATATCCATGTGTAACCCCATAATATATAAATTATAATTAGGCCCCAGGGATCATATAAATTCAACAATTTAATTTCAGGAAGGTATTGTACAAACTCAGCTCTGGAACCCTCTGCAAGGGTTGAGAAGTCAATAAATATGAAGTTAAGAGAATAAGAAAGATTAATCTATTTTCCTGCATCAGTTAAAATTAATTTATGTCCACATTAAAAACAATTATTTAAAGGGTTTATATAACTTTGCAAAACATGCTACTCAAAATGTAGAGAAAAACTTGTTTCCAGACCCCCAGATTGTATTACGCTATGATAGTATTACTAGCTAACCGTGCATATTATGACAGAACCAGTTCATCCAAGGAAATATAATATTATATCAGCATGTGACTGGCTTAAGGCTATCATTAAGAATGTAGACTACTCTGTCTGGAAGCCAGGAATGAAGCAACTTAAATGACTTGAGAAACGGTTATCATAACATAGTATTATTATTTGGCGTTTTATTTTCATGTTGTGCTGTTCCTTCGTGAAGCCCATTTTCAGCATTCTAAAGTGAAATCTGTGAGTGATGGCTCTATCGTGTGACTCTCACACTGCGGCTTTTTATCATATAAGTGAGCCATCCAAGAGTCAGATGTTTTTAAATGTATTAAAGCTAATGCTCCTTTGCTCATTGTTCACTGAGATTTAAAATCTTTGTCACTGAAACGATTCAACATTTACCCTACATGCTGCTTCTCCTTACACTGCCTGGGCATGGTCAAATCTTTCTGGATTTTCTTCTAATTCATGTTGAAATCCAACATTTTCTGTCTGTCATGACTAAGGCACTTTTCCACACCCTACTCATTTTGGATCAGATTGCCAGATCAGGATTGCCAGTGGAGGTTTACAGCATGGGCCTAGGGGCCCCATGCCCAGGGACCCACCGCAATGTGGGGGCCCTCCGCCCTGCCAGCACTGGGGGTGGAGCGGTGTGCCAGCCCAGAGGCTGGGCTCTGGGCTCTTGCCTCACCCCTGGGCCAGCTGCTCTGCCCCTGGGGGTGGGGTGATTTAGCGCAACTGGTCACTCCGCTCTAGAGTGGGGCTGTCTGGTGTGCAGTACAGCCTCTAGCGTGGCCTTTGGGCCACACCGGAAGCTGCATCACATGCGCTAGTCTGCCCACCACCCCTGAGGGCCGACCGGCTGGGCCTGGGACAGCCTCTGGCCCCAGAGCCACCCCAAGCACTGGCCTGCCTACAGAGGGCCAGGGCCCTAGCCTGGAGGAGGGGCTGCAGCCCCCTGGGGGCGGGACACCAGTGTGGGAAGCCCAGGAGCCCTGTAGCCCCTAATCCACCTCTGACAGTTGCCAACTATCCATAAATGTACAGAGAGTCAATAGAAAATGTACAATTTTAACAGTGTCAGTAAATGCATAAATAAATGAACATGTCTGTGAAAAGGAGGAGAAATAAAATATACCATATTTTGACATTGTCATCATTCAGAATCACTTCTTGTATCATAAAAACTACACTGATCATGACTTTATCATTTCTATTATTGCACAGGCCCAATGAAACCAATTGATCAATTAACTGCAGCAATAACAACTGTGTAATTCCAAATTCCTGTGTAGAGAAATTCATGAGTGAGTACATGCTTTTGTGACATTATTATATTGTTTATGGTATTTTTAGTGATATCAGTAAAAAGTTTACCGTGTCACTAAAAACTGAAGACAAAAAATCAACGTTAGATCTTCGTGTCAGTAAAAACTAAAATGTAAGGATGGCAAGCCTGGTCCAGATCCTCTTAGGTATTTAGGCACATAACTCCCACTGAAATCTATGAACATTAAGCACATCAGTATAATTGATGATCTAGTCTTTCTGTCTGGTATTATAATCTTCTCCTCCTCACCCCTCTATTACCCAAATCTTTTCAGACTCTGCAATTTTCAGTGGCAAAAATGTTCTTCCTTGCCCATCCATAAGGCTGCATCACTCACCTCTTTGAATCCTGTGCCACCTTCTATCCCTTCAGCTCAAGTTTAAACTTTTTGTCCTCACCTTTAAAGGGACAATTCAGGCAAACAAGGGATCCAATATGCAAATATCAATTAAAGCTATAACCCATAATTCAAAGCAACCTCCTGCATTTCCAGGGAATCAGGACTTCTTTGTAACTGTCTTTTAGTCTGTGTGATAGCCAACATCCTGAAGAACACACTGAAGACTGAACCAGGATTTCCAGAGCTAAAAGCATAAGCTTTTGCAGTTTATAGCTACAGCTAGGCAGCGTTAGTTCAGCAAAGTCAGAACCTCTGCATAGTCAGCACAGAGTGTGACCTGTCCCACACATTGACCAGTATATTACAGAAGCTCTTTGGGGTGCAGACCCTACTGTTCTGTACCATACCAAGCATCTTTTTGGTATGTAATGAAATTATACCAGCAGCAGAAGCACCGGTCAAGCAGCACTCCTTGTGTTCTGTTTATCTGACTGACATTCTAAAGCATAATATTCTAAGTATAGAAGAGTAAACCTAAGTAATTTGCAGCTTCCCTTTTCCATCAATGTCTTCCATGACTGTAAACATTTTAGATATCCCCTGAAAATGCCTGCAGTGTTGTTGTAGTCACATTGGTCCCAAGATATTAGCAAGACAGGGTGGGTGAGATAATATCTTTTATTGGACCAACTTCTGTTGGTAAAAAAGACAAGCTTTCAAGTTTATACAGCTTACATTGTTTTGTCTGAATAAAGAAACCAGAGGTGTTTGGTGAGTCTTTAATTTAGCCTCTATCATCAATAGTCAAAGTCTGCATGAAGGGTAGAAGTCCACAGGCATCTGTGTAACAGAAATGTGCATAGGTACAAAAATAATTGTCAATTTCTTTGAACTTTATTCTCTGTTACTTTTAGATTGAGAGTAATTACTTACCATGGAAAAATTCCATTTGAGATGAAGCTCTCTCTCTTTAGGAATGAAACAAAACAGATCACTTTCATTGTACTTTCATGGTCATGTTCATAATCCTTGATAATTAACTGGAAATTGTAAGTGCCCAACATTTTATGAGGTGATTCATAGTTGCAAAGCAAAGACACAAATCTGCATGGTAAATGGAAAGTAAGAAGCAGGTTGTACATGTAGGATGAAAGGATTATTTTCAAAATATGCAGCTTGTACAGCAAAGAGAAATATGTTTACTCATAGAATAACTTGCCGTTTTAATTAAAAACATCCTAATGATTTTAATTTTAAACCTAATTATATAATGACATGTCCTTTAAATAGATTGTTGAGAGTTATGAGAAAGGACTGTAAACATTTTCAATTCTGGCAATACGAAAAATCAAGAGTGTAGAACTGCAGGTGATTGTAATAGCAACAATCACAGATTTTATTTTTTCTGTTTATAAACTCCCCTCAACCATTTCCCCTTCAATCTTTCTTTCCAGTGGTATTTCACCTTCCTTTCTTCCAGTGGTCCACTTCAGAACTAGCTAGCCGGTGGTGGTTAAATTTTATTGTTGAAACAAGCAACATTTTATAAGAAAGGATTTCCAATTGTTGTGCCAGTCTGTACTTCAGTCTGCACTATCCACTATATGAGCTAATTACTGCTTATATAGCTTAGTATTTCACTGAAGGATGAATATAATTGGCTGGTGACATGACATGCACAGGAATAGTTAAGGAATGAGCTATGATAACATGTGATATACAATAAATATATTATAAACATTCATACTTTAAACCTGATTCTGCCCCATCTTAGATTGAAAGAAAGAAAGAAAGAAAGAAAGAAAGAAAGAAAGAAAGAAAGAA
>ML685776.1:4996066-5008001 GCA_007922175.1 Pelusios castaneus | reverse complement strand
GAAAGAAAGAAAGAAAGAAAGAAAGAAAGAAAGAAAGAAAGAAAGAAAGAAAGGTTAACTCAGAGTTTGTATGAACTCTGTGTTCTACTGTTGCAGCAGAACTAGATTCTGCCCTTTGATTTTCATGAGTCTGTCTATGGTATACAATGTTTCACAACTATGCTTCTACATACATATTCAGTTTCTTAACCATATATATGGGTTTTTCTAGGTAAACTTTATAGTGGTTATGATGTGTCTTTTTCTGCCTGGCTAACTACACCTAACCAGCACTGAACCTGCAAAGGCACTCACATATGGAGTGGCAAATTGTGTCCCTCATTTACACCAATGCAACTACAATGAAGTCAGTGGGTTTTGAACATATATAAATAAGAATAGAATTAAGCCCACAGCAGTTGGCAGTTGACCCACATATTTGTTGTGCGGTGAATTGAATTTTTTTTCCCCACATACTTCTCCAAGTGAACAGTTAAGATGGTTGGCAAATTGAAGGCCAGCTTTGCATTTAGCAAGAAGGCTGTTGGGTACAAAGTAATATTACCATTTCAGAGATAGGGAAATTGACATAGGCTATGTCTACACTTGCACTTTTAAGTCGACTTTAACTAAGTCGACTTAGTGTGTCTACACTTAAAATTAAAGTTGACTTAAAGGGGAACTTACAAAGTCGACCTAGAGCGTCCACACTGGATACTCTAGGTCGACTTTGTGGGGCTAGGGGGACCTTGGGCAGGTTCACGGTGGCGGGGGGGAGCACCCACTGTGTACAATGGGGCAAAGGGGGACAGGGACACTGGCAGGGCAGAGCCCTGTGTGTGACACTGTCTGGATTTAGGGAAGCATTTATGATATTATTTTCTATGGATATCTCATAAATGCTATAATCCATAGGAACTATGTCATGTTTGGTATCAATAGAAAGGTAGTAATTTGCTGGGAATGATTATATAGTTTATGTCTAGGAATTCTATTTCGATTAGAAGTTAAGAAGTTGATGTTATATCCATACTTTAACTTGTGTCAATCTGGCCAAATGTCTTAGATGGGAGGGTGTGAACAACCATTGTCTCCTTAATGTTTAGGAATTTTCCAGGTAGAATGGTCCCAGGGAGTATCCTGATGAGCCATTGAGGACATAAAGAATACAACCATTGTATCCTTAATGGCTCATCAGTTTACTCCCTGGAATCATATCACCTGGCAAATTCCTAAACATTAAGGAGACAATGGTTGCTCACACCCTCCCCTCTAAGACATTTGTCCAGAATGACACAAGTTAAAGTATGGATGTAACATCAAATTCTTAACTTCTAATCGAAATAGAATTCCTAGACATAAACTATATAATCATTCCCAGCAAATGACTACCTTTCTATTGATACCAAACATGACATAGTTCCTATGGATTATAGCATTTATGAGATATCCATAGAAAATAATATCATAAATGCTTCCCTAAATCCAGACAGTGTCACACTGTGCCCACATGCCCTGCCCTTTGGGGGGCATGCCAGGCTCCCCCTGTGCCCCCCCCCCGGCAGGGAGGGCATTGGTGTAGTCCTTGGGTAGCCTTAAGCCGACTTAGGGCTACCCCAGGGCTACGCTGGCTTAATTCGACTTTAAAAAGTTGAATTAAGCCTTAGGTCGATTAGAAAGGTGGTTTAATAAAGTCGTCTTAATTTTCATTAGGTCGACTTTATTTTCCTTAAGTGTAGATGCAGCCATACAGAGGTCATGATTGTGGTCTGGTAGACTAAGCAAATTCCTAGAAGCAAGGTTCCAATTTTGATCTGACACTGACTTACTGTGTGACCTTAGGCAAACCTCTGAGCTATTCTTTCCTCATCTGTGAAATGTGAATAATACAGTAGTTGCTAGTTTCTCAGTAAGTTATGACTAACTGATGATGTTGAGAAGCATTATCCTACATAAATACAAAATATTATCAAAACCAGTCAGTGGCAGAGGAGGAACTAATGTACCAGCACCTATGCTCATTCCGTAGACTCTAGCAGTGGACAGAGCCAGAGACATCACTATCTCCCAGACTTTTTAAGGCATTTGCAAGGTTTGCCAGAATTTAAACTTCTCTGCAAGTTTAGATTACGCTAAATGCTTCACATTACTTCCAGCATTCCAAGCTGCTTTTATAGACTCTACTGCTCATGTGCTCCCATGGGATTCTAAGATATAAGAAGAGCAAAGACATCCTACTGTATGTACATTGTAAGTTTAATATTCACAACTGCAAAAGAATCACATCCATTTCCTTGGCTTGTTTCTTTGATTTAAATGAGGCCTACAAAACAAACTACTGTAAGTGTGATACAATTGGTTCAGCCTCTGTTGAGCTATGCATGAGCAACAGACAATACGGGGAAAGTGTTTTTATTTTTTTTAACTAATGTAAAGCTCCAAGTACAGTTGAACAGATTCTGCTGAAACTTTCCAGAAGTACTTTACATCTGAGATCAAACATAGAACATTTTGGCTGTAAAAGGATTCATTCGAGTAAGTTATCAGATAATAATTAAGAACTATTATAGTGGACGTTGCATTTCAATCTTAACCATGGCAGACAGAATCCTTCCCTGTTATATTTGCTCCTCATTTTTCATATCTTTTGATAAGAGAATGTGAAATCCCCTTTGTCCCAAAGGGCTCTTAAGAATAAGATTACTTTACTTTCCTTGTTCATTTATTAACTAGTCAGGCAATTCACCAAGTATTTGATATTCTCCGCATATCTCTTTAAGGTTTTTCCTCCATCTGACTACTCTAAGTTAAAGCTTCTGTTTGCAGAGAAGGAAATCTCTGTTTGTAGCTCACTTTCCACTCCCCTTCTTTGAAGGATCAAATTCTAACCTTCCCTGGAATGCTGAGTTATGAACTAAACCTGCTTCTAGCTGCTTTTCTTCCAGGAGTTATATTTCTTTGAGGAAGGGTTTTGACATGGAAGATTTAAATAACAAACAAACAAATCCACTCCTTTCATGGCTAACGGTATGACAATTAGATGCCAGACTAATTGTTCTGCCCCTGATAGCATATGATCTCTGGTGACTTTGTAAAAAGGATATATGTTGGAGAAAGAGGTCTTTATTTGAAGAAATTTTCTTTGATACGAGAATATATAATATTTTGTGTTTCATTTTGTATTTTATTATGTTGTGCATCTGATTTTTTTCATACTTTTATTTGGTATCCATTATATTTGCATAGTATGACAATAGTACCTAATTGTTGAAATCACAATATATAATACAATATACCTTAATATGCATTGCAATACTTTGAGTACTGTAATTTCTAGTCTATTCATCTCCTTACTTAAAATATGCTTCTTCCAATAATCCTTCTTACTCTGATCTCCTTAACAATGTTTTCTTCATACCAACTTGCACATAAAATGTTGCTTTTTGCTATTTTATCTGCTTGATTAAAGTCCCTGACACAAAACTTATAAAGTTCCATGTACATTCATAATGCTATAAAAAATTGTATTTTCTTGTTCTCCAATGTGCAGTGTTATGAAACAATTAAAGGAATCCCCATGCATTTCAATCAGTCTTACAAAATCAGATCTGACACCACCACCACCTTACCCCTGAGATCCATACACACTACACACATACTCGGAGTGCTTAAATATGCAATTTGTGCATTCACTCTGAAGTAATTGCACATACAAATATTTTATCCAGGATTCCTTGAGCCAGTAACTTTTAGTCTCTGCAAGTCAGCATCAGGAAATAAACATAAGGAAACTCAGTACCTCCACTTGCTATATGGCTGGCACAGACAAGTCAAAACCAACGAAGAGGCCTGTGGCACTTCTAAAGACTAACAAATTTATTTATTGCATAAACTTGTGGGGCACAGTTCCACTTCATCAAATGCATGAAATGGAAACTGAAGTATATTAGGTATGTATGCATACAGAAAATGGTGGATTACAAAGTCAATTCAAACAATTACAGAAGGATAGTCTGCTAGCCTATCTCAGCAAAGCAAACATGTCATTTTGATTCAAACAGTCAAAAACCAAGTGCTCTTAACTTTAAAGCTTTAGTTTACTGGCCTTCAGCAATTCCTATCAGAATGCTTTTACCGGAAGTATCTGCCTACTAGTCTTAAGCACATACAAAGACAATGGGTATTAGGTATTAGACACTGATTAAAAAACTAAGGAGTCCTGTGACATTTTTAAAGCCACAGGACTCATTTGTTTTGCTGAACTAAACTAACAAAGCTAACCCTTTGGAATTTGCCTAAATAATAGTTACCCTTACCCCACAAGTCTTAGGCGATCTTTGTGTGATTCAGTCACACACAAATTTCCGGATGGCCAGCCCTTCCATTTGCACCTGGAGATCTTTTCAATGTGTCTACAAAGCAATCCACCTGATTTAGACTAACTGCCTCTGACTTATACCCAAAAAGTTAGAGACCTGTCAGTCATAAAATGTAACATAGCCAACCAAACAAATCAATCTCTGAGCAAGCAGGTGTTACACAGACATGTCACTATATATATATATATATATATATATATATATAATTGTTAAGCAAGTAATCTTAAACTGTTAATCTGCTAGCTAAATTTCTCTTTCAACAATTCTGAAATACATCCAAGCTTCCTATTTTTCACATGCCCTGCCGCACGGTTTGTAAATAGTAAAGAGATATTATTGTCACAGCATATTCACAGAGAGAGAATGTCTAGGGCCAGGCTTTCTTCATATGTTAACTGTTTACTCTCCCCTCATCCTCTTCCGTCTTCCTCCTCCCCTCCCCTCCCCCTCTGTCCCCCCCAACTTCCCAGTTTGCCTAGTTAGGCTAAGTTCCTGCAAAGGCCTGAAAATGACTAAAACTAGCAAGTGGAACAATGGGTAGTCCAAAATACATTTTGCTCTTTACTGATGTTAAGATTACTCCTTATTTTCTATTTGTTCAAACTAAAGAAGTGTATAAAACGGGCAGTCATCTTCTAAATATCAAATAATATAGGAGAACAATTGTATCTGTGACAGATGCAAGACTGATAGGATTTATCCATGACTGCAATTTGTTCATTAGTTTCTAAACTCAAAGTCCTCCAGGGACTGCCACACATCCACAGATGGTCTCTGAATTTTGCATTTGGATCACCAATGTAAGTAAAAGGTCTGCAAAACTGGATGCAACTTAACAATTCCCTATTACCCTCACATTTGAGATGGCTCAGGGACATACTTCACTGAAGAAAAAGATAGCAGTAACTCACGCGCCATATCGACCCATTAGAGAGAACAGTAACAGGAGAACTTAACAGTTGCCAAATCTGAAAACTTTTAGACAATCCATCTGCCACTTTTGAGGCCTATCATCACAAAGGCAGAAAGGAAGAGGAAGTGGGTCTGTTCCAGATTTTCCATTCCTGGTTGCATCATGCTCCTGATTGCTAACAGTGAAGTCAAAGATTAACCTGAATGGTTTGAGGATAATTGTGGAGGCTCTAAATTATTTTCTGTAACAATATGTAGAGTGTCAATCAATGCATGTGTTTATGTTAAGGAGAGAGAAATAAGAACAATTCATATGCCTTGTACTAGAAAATCAATCAATGGTCTGAATAACACATTGTTGCAGAAAAAGACCCTGAACTTGGTTCTTAGTTACACAGGTCCTGCTCTTTGGTTGGGGTAAAAGTGGGGCTAAGTGGGAGGGAATAGGAAAGTCATTCAGCTTTGGGGGGCACTGCAGGACTTGACCATGCTCCCAGGTAACTTAGGGTAACCTCATGGCTGCTCTACTTTCTTTTTTGTTCCCCAGAAAAGAGCAGAGTTGTAGTGCAAAGACACCCATCCCAATCTGCCCAGTATGCTAAGAGCAATGCCATTATAGAGACTTCCTGCCAGCTCGGTGCCCACTGAGGTGGCTTTCCTGACACAGGTATTCCTAAAGAGCTCTTTCTGTCTTCTTTAAGGCCCCATGGTTCTGTCAGAACAGCATGAAGGGGCCTTAGTGTAACTGAGAATAAGGACCATTTGGTAGATATAGCCAGCTCTTATTTTTTCCCAAGCATCTTACCATGGAATTCATGTTTCCATTTTAGCGTGTCTTTATCCAGGCAGACACAAGAATAAATGACTTTAAGATAATGCGATCTCATGTTGTAATATGTCCTAACTTCTACTGACAGTTCAGGGTCAACATTCAGCTCTAAGATGGAAAGATGTGCTGATTAATAAATCTTAGTAAAATTGTTTAGATACCATAAGACAATGACAAACATGCCGGTTCTAGAAGAAATGCATCGAGCTCTTTGCAGTACTTCAAAACTGCATTAACAGCAAGTAATTGTACTCAAAATTTATTCTAAAACTTCATTTTCTAAATGGATCACAACTCCACATGCCTTTAGCATAACCATGCTCCACACAGTCCTAAAATGTCTTCAGATCACTTCATTTATTCTGTTAAAGGGACTAGAAAATAAACACAGCAAGTGTGCTTGACACTAAAAAACATTATATGGATTTACATATGGCCATGGGGGAAGCGCAGTTGCAATATGTAAAAATCAATACTGTACTTTGCCTAAGTGGCAAGGAGGAAAATTAACCTCATTAAATTGCCTAGAAAAGTGATTCTATAGAAAATTCAATCATTCCCGTAAGATATACTCTTTAATTAAAGTAGTATGAAATCACATACTTGATTTTATTTAATTTGAAAAAAATCCTTGTACGTGAACTCAAATGTTTCTCTAAATTTGTGGCCCACACTATATAATACACTTCATTTATAAAGATGAAACTTAAGTATTAAAATTAAATAAAACTTCTTGTCTCATTTTTGAAGGAATGCCATTATGGTTTTGAAATATGGTGCCTGCCCACTGTATACCTGTCTACTCTGCATCTTCTCATTACTATAGTTGTCACCTTCAAGAGAACATTTCTGGAAGTACATGGACTGACCTTGGAGACCCAAGAAGCCCAATCTTCAAAATAAGAGGCCAGTACTATGTGTTCAATTATTTGTCTGTTTATCCAGGTTCTTATGTAGCATCAGGAGTCCCAACACCTCTTGTATTCAAAGTTCTAACACTAACAACATGAGCTTACAATTTTCCAGCAGCTATATATGTGCATACAGCATTAAGTTGTATTCAGTGAAGAATTTGGTACAGTTTGGTTGGCTATAGCATGCATGGAAGTCCATTTTTTTCTTTCTACAATATCAATTATGTGTTTCCGCCTGCTATATGTGTATCTATTGCTTTGTCAAGAAATAAGCTCAACACACCATTGAGGATGAGGATTAACTACATTTAGAACCTCAATTAAATCAATGGGATTCTTTGCAGATGCAGCTAATTGCAAGATTGGGCACTAAGGGTATGTCTACACTGGCAAGTTAGGTCGACTTAAGGACGCTTAAGTCAACCTAAACAAAGCCACGTCCACGCTGGGCTTTTCTTAAGTCGACTTAAGGAAAGCTTAAGTCAACTAAATAACACCTCATTTTAGGTTGACTTAAGCCTTAAATCGACTCCTTAAATTGACTTAAGGCCAGTGTAGACGGGGATTAAAGCTAAATCAACTTTATTAAGTCTACAGAAAGCCAACATAACAGCTATCTCTGCTGTTAAGTCGACTTAACAAAGTCAACTTAAAGTGTAGCCAATTTGTTAAGTCGACTTAATAAGGTCAATTAAGTCGACTTAACAAAGTTGACTTAACTTTGTAAGTGTAGACATAGCCTAAGATTCTAGCAGCACAGGTCCATCATATAGTCTCAAATACATTTCACAGGGGGCCAAATTTCAAGGGGAAAAAACCTGTTAAAAAAGAAACCTTACTTATTCACAGCTTCAACATGCCATTATCTTTCACACATTTCACTTCAGACTATCTGGTTTTTACTCAGTGCCAAATCCTATGCTCTTTTTTTTAACAAAAGGAAATTCCAATTGATTCATTGGAAATAGATATGGCCCATTAATGTCTTAGCTATAAATAAAATCAATTCTCCCAAATGTTCTGGAGTATGGAAATACAAGTTACAAAATCAGCAAACTTGTTCTTTGAAATATTCAACAAGCTTTCGTTGCAGGCACACATGCTTCTCACAGATATTCCAGCTAGGTATCAGCACATCTACTATTACTCACAAATCAGATAATTCTCCCCATTTTAGATGCCTCAGTCTTTCAAACTTTGTACACAAATCTGAAACATGATGTAAAACCACTCAGCCAATAGATCCTGTCTCCTTTTACCTCAAATAAATTTCTTCCAGATTTACAAACTGATTCAAGACCTAAATCAAACTCATATCAAAACACAGCAGTTGCAGCTCCTTTAAAATACTTTGAATATGAATGTTCTATACAACTAAATTCTGATTCATATGCCTGTTTGTGGTGGCCTATAATCAGTATTCAACTCTGAAATGAAATAGTTTGACATCTTATCTGGTAAGCTGTGTGACTAGCTTCATTTGGGAGTTGAGCCAGCAATCAGTACTTCACCCTCTAGGTGCCCACAAATCCATCTCTTAAATCTCAGTTCATGTTTGGCTAGATCAAAATTACGTTTCTTAATTAGCTCTTGTCAATATTTATTTTCCAAAACATTGTGCTATTCTTGTTAATTGTTTTCCTGTCAATTCTCTTCTGTTTACGGAGAGTCATTCTTCTATGTGGATTATTCTTCTATATCTGTTATGCCATGGTTCACTTAAAAATAATAGAAATGCTTTTAATTTCTGGAACTGTTTTTTGTTCTTTTTTAAAGGAGGAAAAAAACTTATCAACTCAGACAAAAATTTACTTAAGTATATTTTGTATCAAATCCAATCTGCTGTTCCTCATGCACTCAGCACTTAGAGAACACTCCTACAGAACACCAGCAATAATATTAGCAAACAATGGAGGCTAATCTGATACTCAAAGAAATATTTACAACCATCAACAAAGCAGTTAATATTTTCATTTAGCCCATCCGAATGAAGGAGTCCCAATGAACCTGATAAACTGAATGGTTTTCATTATAGATGTAGATCTCAGAACATGAAGACTAAAGATGATAGATGCTGTTCTCTTTTGACAATTCTCAGAATAAGTGCCCCTAGAGGTCCATACTAATGTCAAACCATGCATTTTCAATGTTTATGAAAGGCATTTTGCTGCTTCAGAGCCTCTCTGGAATGAATATATTTGGGAGAGAAGAGGAGGACACTGGCTTCCATTACTCAATGGTTATAACCATTGTTTGGATTACGGGCTTTTGGTCTCATGAAAACAAAATGGGTGCATCTACACTTGTAAATTAAGTCGACTTAAGCTTGCTTAAGTCGACTTAATTTACCCTGCGTCTACACTACAGTTTCCTTAAGTCGACTTAAGCAAGGTGCTTAAGTCGACTTAAGGAAAATAAAGTCGACTTAATGAAAATTAAGTCAATTTAATGAAACCTCATTTTAATTCAACTTAGGGCTTAAGTCAACTTTTTCAAGTCGAATTAAGCCAGTGTAGACGTGGGGTACCCCTAAGTCTAGGTCGCCTTCCCAGGGCTCCGCACACCTGCCCCCCCTGCCGGACGGGGGGGGGCCACAGGGGGAGCCTGCCAGGGTCCCTGTCCCCCTTTGCCCCATTGTACCTATGTACAAGGGGGCAATGGCTGAGCCCCCTGGCACTGATCAAGGGGTGCCCCCCGCCCCTGTGGACCTGCCCTAGGTCCCCCTAGCCCCTAGAAGTCGACCTAGGCATCCAGTGTGGACACTCTAGGTCGACTTTGTATGTTCCCCCCAAAGTCGACTTAAAATTTAGATGTCGATTCACTAAGTTGACTTAACTAAGTTGACTTAACTAAGTCGACCTAAATTTTCAAGTGTAGACATAGCCAATGGGCCTATATCTGCCTTCCAAACTACAGAAATAGAAAATAATCACCCAATTTGAGTTTAAGATGAACCTGAAACTTGGCTCAGAGTAACTGATGTTTACAAACTTGTTGGTAAACTTATGCCAAATTTTAGCTGAGTTTTGGGTCACCCACTCACAGTCTCTCTGCTGCTACATTAGGACCTAGGCTACCAGCTTGCTAAAGGTCATCTACTGGAATGGTGAGTTGCATGGGTACCTCAGTTTCCCCTAGCTGGCTACTATTCCCTTCCTGCCTCTTTATGAAATGGCAACTGAATAGCTCCTTTCCACCTTCCTGCCTCTTTGTGCACTAGGAAGGTAGACCCACTTCCACACATACCACAAATCCACTTGCAGTTTATTGCTAAAGGACAGTAGGGCATCTGGTCCCCAGAGTAAGGCAAAAGCCCTCTCTCAAGCAGCTGTGGGATCCAGTAAAGTCATTTGAATCCTATAGGTGCTGAACTGGGGAGAGAAAGAACAGTCTATCTTGAAAGCCAGACACCTATTCCAAATAGACAACAGTGGGTTGGCACTCTATCAGAGACATCAGAAGTGATGTGAAGACTTCTGGACATACATACTTATGCAACACTGTAGTGCCTTAGTAGATTTTAAAACATGTAAGCTTCATATGTTAAGTGATTTGAGCTCTACTGCTGAAAAGTATTATTAAATGTAAAGATATATCAGACCTCTAAACAAAGTCTGATGAAAAGTCTGAAATTCTAAATGGAAAAATAAGATACCTGAAACTAAACTGGTTGTGCCATTTAGCTTACTTGCTTCAACTAAAAACTTAAACCAGTACAGCAATTTCTGTTGACTGACTAATGACCATCACTGGCTTTACCTTCAGGTAGCTTTATTCAGAGAACTGGGAAAAAATAACAATTATACTGCAAATCTCATCTGACCAAGAGGTTAAAATCAGTGGGAAGAATTAAGGCACATTAAAAGAAGATGAATAAGAGGATCTCATCACAATCATGGCTCATTGTGTTTAGTTAATTTAAATTACAACTCTAGCTGCTGATCCTATTTCAGAGGTTAAATATCCTCTGAAAGAAATACTGAGTTATATTACTTTTACTTTAAGAATAAATATTGAACATTCCAAATTCGTCTAATGCCAGACAAAGATCATAGAATCTTAGGGTTGGAAGGGACCTCATGCGGTCAACTAGTCCACCCCCCTGCTAAAAGCAGGATCACTCCCACTAAGTCATCCCAACCAGGGTTTTGTCTAACTGGGCCTCAAATGTTTCCAAAGATGGAGATTCCACCACCTCCAATTCCATTCCAATGCTTCACCACCCTCCTAGTGAGAAAGTTTTTCCTCATATCCAACCTCGACCTCCCCAGCCACAACTTGAAACCACTGCTCCTTATTCTGTCCTCTATTACTACTGAGAACAGCCTAGCTCCCTCCTCATTGGAGCACCCCTTCAAGTAGTTAAAGGTTGCTATCAAATCCCCCCTCAGTCTTCTCTTCTGCAGATTAAATAAGCCTAGTTCCTTTTGTCTCTCCTCGTAAGTCATGTGCCCTATCCCCCTAATCATTTTTGTTCCCCTCCGCTGGACTCTTTCTAATTTGTCAACATCCTTCCTGTAGTGGGGAGCCCAAAACTGGACACAGTATTCCAGATGTGGCCTCACCAGTGCTGAATAGAGGGGAATAATCACGTCCCTCGATCTGCTGGCAACAGTCCTGGGCTATGTCTTCCCTGGCAACTTAAGTCGCCTTAAGGAGGCTTAAGTTGACTTAAATTAAGCCACATCCACACTAGACTTTCATTAAGTTGACTTAAGAAATTCCTTAAATTGACTTAATGAAAGCTTAAGTCGACTCCTTAAGTTGACTTAAGGATGGTGTGGACGTGGAGTAACTCTTAAGTCGATTTTATTACATCTGTCAGCAGAGGTAAAGGATGGGAGAAGGAAGACTTCTAAAATCTTAAACCAATGATGAAAAGTAAACTTTATTGATCTCCTTATCCGGAGTGCAGAGATCAC
>ML685776.1:4975798-4991066 GCA_007922175.1 Pelusios castaneus | reverse complement strand
GATAAGGAGATCAATAAAGTTTACTTTTCAGCATCATTTTAAGATTTTAGAAGTCTTCCTTCTCCCATCCTTTACCTACTGCTGACATCATGGAACCAGCAATGACCGTCCCCTCCCCTGCCCAGGACATACACTATAAAAATGTGGAGCATGTATTTCTCAAGTGCAGATGGGTGCATGATGCTGAAGACAAGTGCTCGTTCCCTGTGCTATTTTCTTATCAAGGATTTCATTCTGGGCTAATTAAAACAGCCGTTCTTGATTTGTCTTCTGTAACTCATCATAAGGATACTGCCAATATTACCACTGTGTTGGGCAAATCTTTAAAAGCAGTGAACCTTAGCCTGGCCAAATGTTCAGCATTTATATAAGACAATGCATCAGCAATGCATGGGAAGGCAGCATGATTGTATTCTTAAGAGACCATATGTTTATGGAATGCAACGTGCCTGTCATTTACCTCCTCTTGCTAACATGAAAAGATGGCAAAGTAACACTGGAACATTCTGAGCTGGAAAAAATGCCCGTGATCTGTTTTGCCACTTTTGGGAGATGAAAAAACCCACTCAGAACTCCAAAGATCTCTGGCAGTTCATTGAGCCTAACATAGCTCCAAAATGTGAAAAGGGTGAAATTAAGTGATAGCAGTAGTTAAAATTTACTCAAAACGTTGCATCATGTTTTCTTATAAATCTGACAGGCACATTAACAAAGCATGTATAGTACAAAATTTAAAGGACTGAGTCTCTTCTCCCTTACTCCAGAGTAAATCAGAAGTAACTCTGTTTCAGTCCCTGGAATTATACTCCTGCAAACCCAATGTACAGATAAAGCCTTAGCCGTTTTGAGGGTCAAGTTGGAAATTGTTTTCAGCACCCTGCCCCCACCCACAAAAGCAGCTGAGTGCAAGGGTGGTGCAGAGGGGAAAAGCCAGATAATCAGAGCAGAGTGGCTGGGGAAGAAAAGCTAAGTGGTGCACTGATATGGTGTTCCCTTGAAGTAGACTCCCCAGGTGACTCTAAGACCAAGCCTGTTTATGTAAGAACAGAATCAATCTCTTGATATTTCAACACAGATAAAGATGTCTAGTAACAAAACTTTTTTGTAAGATCAGTGTTCCTGCCCAGGCCAAGTAACTGACACTCATCAATTTCTGTGAGAAAAGGAGTTGGTAACCATGGTAACCCAGCTAATGCTAGATCCGTACTTGAAGAAATTAAATCTTTTGAAAGTATTAGGAATGCTTCTACAAGAGAAATAAAAGAAGGCTTGGCAAAATGGAGGTCAGATCTGAAAGAGTCTGGGTCCACGCCTTTCTTAAGTGGAAGAATATGAAGAGTTTGGTTATAATATAACTGAGTCACAGAGAGTCAGCAAAGCAAATTCCACGATGCTCTAGAGAAAGAAGTAGATAACCCAGAGAATATAAACTGGTGTCAACAACTAAAGGGTACTGAATATGAAAGAATATCATTCTTTCCACCCACCAAGGGGAAGGAAACAACAAAAGTAAATATGCCTATCTAATTTTTGTCAGGAGTTTACCTAAGCACATAAATTGTACTTATTCTCATACAGTTTACAGACAACCTGCTCTTAGAAAAAATTAGAACTATCTCTACATTCTGAAAGGGTTTTTAATCTAATTACATTTATCAGACAATCAGCTGAGTAGGAGGTTGTCAGTTGTGGGAGTTTGGAGGCAGTCATTCAGAGAAGTGTGTTTGCATGTCCCCAAATAGTCTGGGAGAGGCCTGATGCCTTAACATAACTTTTAATGTCTAATTAGTGCTTGTCTTTATTAGCTATTTGTAAGCTCTTGTTTTTAAGTTTGAGTAATAGCAGAAATGTAGTTGTCTGTAAATCTTTAAAAGGGAAATTCAGTTTCTTGAATATCATGCTGGCTTATTTTTATTATGCAATGGTCATATTGAATCCTGCCTCTGAACACACCTCATAAAAGTCCCAACTGCAGGTTATTAAGGGTCAAATTTTGTATTTCTTCTGCTGACAAAACTCCTTTTGGAATCAAGGGTCATTTTGAGTGAGGAAGGAATTCAGATCAAGTCAATGGGATTTCAGAGTACAAAAAGTCAATGGATGCTGAAGGCTCTGAGCCCCTCATAGGATACACTCAGTAACTTACAAGAATGAAAAATTTGTTTCTAAATAAGCAGAAATATAACTTTAAATATTGAATTGCAATGGTATTGGTATTCCTATTGTCTTTGGCTGCTTTGAAAACCTTAACCAAAGTCAAAGGAATTGTACCTGCTTGTTTTAGTAATGAATTTGAGTTATTATTTCATCTGTGCTCTTTTATAAGAAAAGAAAATCCAGCCTTGAAAAGTACAGGTGAAGTTATCATGGATGTAAATAAATTAACCCTCCACAGAATTTTATAGCCAGTGCTGAGTAAAGGATGTCACAAAATCAACAAAGTTTTTTAGAAGTTGGCATCCTTTTTTACATCAAGGGTTCTATGCAACTACAGATGAGGTATGAAGTAGTCCAGGTTACCTAAACAGGATGCAAATTATAGTAGTCAGGTGGTGGCCAGTTTGAAAACTTGGGCCAAAGTGGCTAGAATGGTAGGAATGCGAATATCCAGAACATGAAAGATCTTACAGGTAAGACCCAGTGACTTTCTGATTTAAATGTAGACAAATCAATAAACCCATAAAACTAACACAATGCATTCAAATTTTACTTCTGCAACTTGCTCATAAAATAAATCTGTTAAAAACTCAACCACAGTTGACCAGAGAGAAAGACCTCAAATCGGTTTACTCGATTTGGAACAAATTTTTAATAGTAAGGGTGTTGACCACTGAAACAACCAACCAAAGAAAGCAGGTGATTCTCCATCTCAGTATCTCAAATCAATACTGGTTGCCTTATTGGAGGGTATGCTTTAGTCAAACAAGTTATTGGACTAATACAGGGTACCTGTGTGAAATTAAATGACCTGTGATAAAATAGGAGGTCATAACAGATGATCTAATGGTCCCTTCTGGCCTTAAACTCTGCAAATCTATGAGCTAATAAATTCCTGTAAAAGACACCAGAAATAAAAAGCTTCTTGGAACAGCCTAGCAGGTAGGCTTAGATGACAATATAAATGATACATTTTAGGTGGGTATTATCATAAACTTATTTTTAACTGCTGTCTTCACTCAGAGCCTGATTCAAACTGAACAGAACATAATATGAACCTTTCCATTGACTCCACTGGCTTTAGATCAGACTCCCAGCCAATCCTGTGTTGTCGTCTTATCAATACACTCATATGGAATCCAACTAAGAAATAACACAGGTTTAAGCTCATCAGATGCTGATGATGTGTTCTTGCCAAGTGTACTATTTACAGAATACCTTTTTCTTCGTGTGTCATGGTTAAACCATTTTGATTCAGAAATGAGCACTTTATTTCTTTTCTTTGAAACTCCCATTTCCCTTATTCCTCCAGTGCTTGTCTCAGGGAGTAGTTATATGTTAGACTATGAATTTGAATAAGGGAAAAAAATCATCAAAACTTTAGTTGCAATTCGTCTCCAGATGATTTTAAATAACTGGAACGATATACCTCAACTTTCATATGATGCATGGTTAAACCTGATAATAAGCACTTATAAACGTGAAAAGCCTACTACCCTGTGGGATCAATCACTTCATAATTAAAAAAATAATAATTCCCCTATCAATTCCAGCACATAGTTTGAAAATATAAGCCACATAATGTAATTATTGTAATATATACACAACTGGATCTTCATTTGCAAATATACATCCTATTATTATTTTCCCATTAATGTTTAAGCTGTTAAAAAATAGACAAACTTTTCAACACTTATAAACACTCAAATTAGGAAATAAAATTAAGATGCTCTGAGCAAACTTAAAAACAAACAAGGAGTCTGGTGGCACTTTTAAAGACTAACAAATTTATTTATCACATGAGCTTTCGTCAGAGAAAATCCCACTTAGTCAGACAAAGTGGGATTTTCTCCCATGAAAGCTTATGCAATAAATAAATTTGTTAGTCTTTAAAAGTGCCACCAAACTCCTTGTTTGTTTTGTTGAACTAGACTAACAGGGCTAACCTTTGGAAATTAAAAACCTCAGTCTACTTTGCATATGCAGTACCATAATCTTAATAACTTGGCTGCTTGCTGTTTTTCAGATAATACAATATAATGTTTTTCTTCACTCTTAGGTACACCTATCTAGCATTTTTCTGTGCTCGGTATACACCAGAGTGAGTTCATGAATTCCTTTATATGTATGACGTACAGTGGAAAAGGCAAAGACCACATCTCATTCGTTATTCACTTTACAAAACTGTATTTCTTTAAAAAAAAAATCCAAGCAAGATCACCACGTATTTTATATATGCCTTTTTATTATTCTTTTATTTTCTCTACAGAAAAACGAAGAAAAACTACTTGAGATAATCTTTGGGTGAACACATTTGTGAGTCCTGGAGATTTTAAGGGATATCCCAAACTCCTGGGATCAGATACCTGCAGCTAAGCTAAGCTTTGCAAGTACGCACGGGGTTCTGGAAAGGGATGATGTAGGTCCAGGAATAGGCAAGGTGCATACTGGGCAGGGAGAAGATGAGTAGGAAGAGACAGGTGAGCAGTATTTCTTTCCTTGCTAGCAGGAGCTGCAGGCTCCGTTATCTGTTTCTCTTCTGTCTGTCCTTAACTGGTCCTAAGTTTGGAGCAGAGCTTTGCTACTATGATGCTAAAAAGTTCTGCGGGAACCTGGCTCCCAGGAAGAACATTGTACTACTCTGGCTCATCCACCTCTACTACCCTTGCTCAGAACCAACCTTGTCCCATTCTCTCAAGCCTCTGTAACTCCCCTTAAAAGTTCTCTAGGGATGTATCTACACTGGCAAAATAGGTCGACTTAAGGAGGCTTAAGTCGACCTAAATAAAACCGCGTCCACACTGGGCTTTTCTTAAGTCTACTTAAGCATTTCCTTAAGTCAACTTAAGGGAAGCTTAAGTCAACTTAACACCTCATTTTAGGTCGATTTAAGCCTTAAATCAACTCCTTAAGTCGATTTAACGCCAGTGTGGACAGGGATTAGTGCCTTAGTTGACCTTATTAAGTTGACCTAAAGCATTAAGTCAACTTAATAAGGTCGATAAGGGATTATGTCTATACTAGAAAAGTTAAGTCGACTTTGTTAAGTTGACTTAATAAGGTCGACTTTAAGTCGACTTAAAGTTGACCTAAAGTCGACTTAACTTTTCTAGTCGAGACATAGCCTAGGTGTCTCCAGGAGACATGACCAATCTTATACCTGGTTTACAAATAGCTGTGCGCAGATGCGTGTTGTTTGCATTTCTGGTTTCTCTTGTTGTTTGATACATTTGATCGTACTGAACGATCTGAGTAACTATATTTCACATTATTGGAGCTATTAGTGTACTGGTGCTGTACGGGTTTATATGAGCACTACCGAAAGTATACAGTAGAGTTGTGTGACATGAATACCTTAGTTCAGTATTCAAATCCCAAAGGGATAGCCGTGTTAGTCTATTGTAGAAAAACAACAGAGTCCTGTAGCACTTTTAAAGACTAACAGGTTTATTTAATCTGTTAGTCTTTAAAAGTGCCACAGGACTCTTGTTTTTTGTTCAGAATGTCTGTTTCTGTATCTTTTTCTGCAACTAGTTGTTTACAACAGTTAATTGAAACATTTTTAAACTTAAAAAACCTCTTCCTCATTTATATGAAAGATGGTGGTGATAGAGGGTTATTCCCGTGTTCTGGCCCTAATCCTGCTTACCATATCCACACAAAGACTCATAAGGTAGGACTTCTCATACAACTAAGATGTGCAGGAGAGAGAGCGCTAGCTAAAACTGTGTGAAGTGTAATTGAATCACTATTGGCAGGAGACAATAGAGCTGCTGCTTTAGCAGAAGTGGCAGTGAACTTGTTATGGAACCTGTAGCAACCTCTCTCTCCAATTATGTATACTTGTTTGTCTGTGTCCCATTAGAAAACAGAGCACAGAATCAGATTACTAGCTCTGCAGTATATCCAAGGTAAGTAATTAGAAATGGCACCCTCACAAAACTCAGGAATAATAACTGGACTGACTCTATGCTGAGGCAGCCAGGACTTCAACAAATGTGCTTTTGCCAGCCAAAAAATTGACTGTTTTGCAACTGTAGTTCTGTTCAGTTTTTTTTAAAAAAAATCTGAATGACACAACAACTGTTTAGAATCTTCAATCATATCCTTTGCCATCCTAATCTCTAGTTCAAGTAGTAGTTTGTCCAGTTCTAGATGCCAGAGCAGATTTCCCCAACAGCATTCTACTATGCTACCGTAAGCCTCTTTCCCTCCCTGCCCCTAATGAATTTGATTTTTCTAGGCCAATTGAAGCAGTCTCGCTTCTTAGTTACTCCACATGGAATGTGAAATAGATCAGTCAATGGGTCCTGCTGCTTTTTTACTTGCATGACTTTATATTGTAGGGCAAGAATTAAACATTTGTGAAATTTAAAAGCTTGTTAATATAAAATTCAAGATTGGCAAGCCAAAAACTGAGCCTGCCTTTTTCATATGTGTTTGCAATGACTGTGTGCTACTTATTTTTCTTTCAGATGCAAGCAGTCTATTACTAATGAGCAACTCTACAACAATAAAAGAGGATCCTGTTCCACCTTGCTTGATAAGGGAACTATAAATTACACCTTCCTGATAGCCTGGTCAACTCTATCAGAGGGCATTCATCTAAGCGAGAGCAAGTAGCAATACTACTATTAGCCCTCCCTTGGGGTTTGGGAACAGGTATGGGAGCAGCTTTATTTTTTACCTGGAGGCACAAAACCCACTAGAGACTGCAGTGAAGATGCAGCAGTTCAAGCCCTGACTGCACTTGCTCCCCCCCCCCCCCCAGCTGGCACTCTCTCAGCTGCACTCCCTCCTGTTTGAAAGGGAGGCTCCCTCTATTTTTCACCACTCCCTCTATTTTTCATCAGGGCTCTATACTGCTGGGTCAGATCTACTTTTCCAACTACCTCCTAATCAAGTCTCATTTCATTCCTCCACCTCTAACTTCATTTGAATGTCCCACCTTCAGTGATGGCCATGATCCTGGTACTTTCATTCTAAATAGACTTTTATTATATCAGAGGTCATGGGGACTTTACTGTGCTGGCATCTCCTTCAGGTCTTAGTGAAGCAAAACACCATTAAGTTCATGGATGGGGGGGGGGCGGTTGTGTGATTTGGCAGCATCTAGCTCCTCATCTTTGTTATGCAGCTTATCAAAAAAGTAACAATGCAAAAATAGCTGAAAAGTTATGTTGGACAGTAATTTTTGCCTCAGGGAGGGACCTACTTTTTTCCTCTCAATATTTCTATTAGATCTGCTCATCAAGCTGGCTACAGAGGAATTCATGGCTGTACATAAGAAAGGGCACATGCAATAGCTTTTGCTCCATCTGCAACATTTCCACAGACCATTTGAGGAAAGTTAGTGTAGTTGTAGCAAATATTTAAAAATCTCTTCACACAAGCCTAAACTGCAAAAAAATTTAAAAGATGAAGAGAGGGAGATGAACAGGCAATGGACCAGGCAGAGCCACTTTCTGAGCAGTGCAGATCAACAAGAACTTTGCCATGCTGAGCTGATGAATCTGACAGAGGCATTTGTCTCGGCAAATATTCCTCTTCATACCCTGGATCATCCAGCCATGAAAAAACAACATACACAGGTTGCAATCTAAAGAATATTGGACTAATCTATGTAGCTCACCAGCTGAGAAAATTCAACCTGCCTGACCTCTGTGAGATGTAAAAAAACAAAAAAAGAAAAGAAAATCAGGAACAGAATGCCTATGCCCAGCCCTGTCTGCTGTGGGTGATGAGAATACTGAGATGGAGGATTGTACCACATGTTCTTAATATTCTCTCTCTGCTCTGTTTGCTGCTGTTTAACACAACTCTGAGGCATCATGGCTGGAACCCATCATGACAGGTTATGGTCTTTGACTGCAGGAACTTCAAAGAATCCTGTAACCACAGGCCTGAAAGACAAGTCTCACATACGGAAAGGCAAACTAACAATAAGTCAGACAATGCCAGCTACAGTTTTAAAGCAAACATCTCATTAAAAGGTTCCTCACCACTTTGCTACTTACTCTGCAAAGGAATATGTTATTCAGGGCAACTGTCAGGAAGAAGTGAATCACAAGAACATTAGCATTCATCCAATACCTTTCATTCAGGGACCTCAACATTCTGTACAAAGCTGGGTAAGAATTATCAGTCACATTTTACAGTTCCTAAAAATGAGACAAACAGAGGCTCATTTAAGGCCAAATTTACAGAGCGAGTCAATAGCACAGTTTGGAACAGAACCCAGATCTCCTGACTTCCAGTCCTCAGCTAGACCTGACTGCCGTTCATGTGCCAACATCTGTTGCTCCCTTTGGATTGTAGCAACTGTTTCATCGGAACCAATTTCTAAAATTCATTGGCTTATGATAAAGAGAGAAGAAAAGAGAAAGAAAAAAACCAACAGATTAGGAGCTTTGCCAGGAACAGAATATTAATAACGTTAATCTGGATTCACATAACCTAAGTACCAGAAATGCTATGTAGACACTTCTGTGGCCCCCCCATCATCATAGCATCTGAGCATTTAGACATTTCTCTTCTGATTATCCACCTCCTTTATCTTTGATGACTTAGAGACTCTCTTGACTTGGACAGAGCCTTGCAGTATACTGATGAAATACTGCATTCAGTTGTCAAACAGACATTAGGGGGTGGACCACGCAGTGCATCGCAGTTCTGAGTATTTGGTGGAGACAGTGTTTTCTTCAGCATTAACAAACAGTCATTTTGACAGCACACTGTGTATAGAATGCCTCAACATGAAGAAACTAGAAATCCAAAACAAAGGCTTGCCTTCCCGCTTCCCCCCCCCCCCTTTTAGGTCAATAACAGAGAACAAAGAATTTGAAAAGTCAGCTAGAACTTACGTGTCGCAGACCACATGCAGTTTTGGCACACACTTAACACTCCGGCATTTGCATCAACTGCAGTACACTGCATGTCTATCTGTGAACAGTATCTCTACAGAGCATTCATTATGAAGAAGTCTTGAGAAAACAAGAGACCAATCAAGAAGTATGCATTATGTTAATTCCAAACTACATGAACTAAACTACAACTTTTTAGCAAAATGCAACTGATTCTTGATTGATTTTCTTTTGGGCCGTGCTTTCATTTATTTCAGTTTTGAAAAGAAAAAAATTGCTATTTTCAAACCATTTGCTTTGTGTTAAAAATTTAGCAAAATGAAGATATATTTTGTTTACTACCAAGTATATCTGTGACCTAACGGTTATATCAAAAATACCAGAGTGATCACACATTCACATTACAAATGGGAAGAGCACCTATAGATCAGCAACCAATTCAGCTGTCCAAAGAACAATGTTCTCAAATAGACATATCTATATAACTAAACCACAGTTGTATATATGCACGGAGGGACGTGCACGCAGCTCCTGCGCGCGCATGTAACTGACACAGCTGTGCGCGCACAGCAGCTGAATCCACGTCCATGCCGTGCATAAGCCTGTGGATTACTGCCGCCACCCGAACCCCTGGACTGAGCTGTTTTTAAGTACTCTTTTTAAGTTTACATACCAGTAAACACTAAGTGATTACCATTCTTCAATTTGTGATTCTTTAGAGAATCGGGGGTTTACTGGTTCTGATAGAATGGAAGGTCTCTTCTTACCCCTTGTGTTAGGTGGTTAGCTCCCTGTATACAATTGCTAACTGATTCCAGCTGACTCACTGTAACAGGTGCAGCTCATTATCCATATCCTAGCTAGAAAGGAGATGACTGTAGCTTTCTGGGCAAAGGGAATTAGCATCTGAAACACAGAGGCTATTATTAATGAAGTCAATCCAAAGGAGGTGGTGAGTTTGGCTATACAATATGCATGTATGCATGTTACAAAGTGAGGTGAGAATTCAAGGTTTACACCATTTCTGGCAAAACCTGAATTCATTCCCACTGTTTTGAAAAGCATGGTTCGTATAGCTGGTTAGATGTTGGCATAGGGCAGAGATATGAGGCAGTGAGACATATATATGGGCACTCTGCATAACTCTGTAAATAACTGCAAACTATCCCAGGGAAAGGACAGAGGAAGAATAGCAAGAGACCAATATGGCTCCATCAAGAGCTTTTTAATGACCTGAAAATCCCAAATAAATTTGACAACAACTGGAACCATGGACAAATTGCCAAGGATGAGTACAAAAGAATAGCACAAGCATGGAACAAAACCCGAAAGGCTAAGGTACAAAGACGAGGTTCTTTAAGTACAGTAGGAACAAGAAAAAGATAAAGGAAAGGGTAGGTCCTCCACTTAGCAGGGAAGGAGAGCAAATATCTCTCTTGATGACATCAAGACAGCTAAGTTGTTTAATATCTATTTAGTTTTAATCTTCATTAAAAAGGTTAACAGATACTCAACATATTAGTAACAAGAGGGAAGGAATGCAAGCCAAAATAGGGAAAGTTAAGTTAAAGTTGGGAGGCCGTGGTGAAATTCATCCTAGGAACTAGCTGAAACAATCTCAGAACCATTAGCAGTTATCTCAGATAATTTCTGGAGTATGGGTGAGGTCACAGAAGACTGGAGAAGAGCAAATATAGTACATATATCTTTTAAAATAAAAAAATAAAGAGAGAGTACATGGAGAGTTATAGACCAATCAATCAAGTTAAGTTTCAGTGCCTGGGAAGATACTGGAACAAATTATTAAGCAATCCATTTGTAAGCACTTAGAGAATACTAGGGTTATAAGGAATAGTCACCATGGATTTATAAAGAACTAAACCATGCCAAACCAACCTAATTTTCATCTTTGACAGGATTACTGACCTAGTGGATAGAAGGAAAGCCATAGATGTGATATGTTGATTTTTAGTAAGATTTCTGGCTTTGGGGGGGGAACCGTCTTCAAATATGTTAAGAGCTGTTATCAAGAGTATGGTGATCAATTGTTCTCCATGCCACTGAAAGTAGGAGAAGAAGTAATGGGTTTAATCTGCAGCAAGGCTTCCAATGAAGGTTGTGGAGTCACCATCAGTGGAAGTTTTTAAATCAGGTTGTATAAACAGCTGTCAGGGATGGTTTTGGTTTACTTAGTCCTCCCACAGTACAGGGGACTGACTTCTAGAGGTCCCTTAGAGCCCTGAATTTCTATTATTCTGCAAAAACCCCTTCCTCTGTGCCAGCTCTGATGTCCTTTGCTTGCTTACACTTCTGTGCACCAGGGGCATAGCCGGCCCCCATTTTCTGGATGGGCCCTTGAATCTCCAGGGTGGGCCCGGCCATGTCCTTCTTCTGATCATGTGACCAGAAGCTCCCTGATGACACTCCAATTCTTAGGTAGCAAGTGGAGCTGGAGCACCAATGCAATCTACCTAGGAACTGGAGCATTGTGAGGAGAAGGGCAGGGAAGAGGCAGCGAGAGCCTAGCCCCCTGCTGTGTCATGGCCATGGTGGCTGCTCCTTGGACTAGAACTGGGAGGCAGTGTAGAAGAGCAGCCCATCCCACATGTCTGCTGCAGTGCCACCTCTGTTCTGCTCGTGGCCATGGCTGCCTGCTGCTGGCTAGGCCCATGAAGTTCATGATGCTGCTGCCGGGGTGCTCTGGGTGGGCCTGCTGGCCAAGTGGGTGGGCCCAGGCTGACCCAAGCCCATCCGTAGCTATGCCCCTGCTGTGCACCTCTACACCCACAAAAAATACCCGATGAAAAGAATAAAGAATATAACTCAACTCGTATTTGCCACCCAGGCAGAATGCAACCAGAACTTATAACTAGGAAACCAAGATTACATAAGCTTACTATTTATGTAAGAACATATTGCTTATAGGCATGAGACAATTCATGACAGACAGTGGCATCAGGAGACAAACTGACCCTCCCTTCCCTAAAAGTGATTACAACTGAATTCAAAACAAAAGCTGTGTACTTGTCACTGGTGACTATACTCAAGGGCTATCATTGCCAAATCACCAGGGAATGCAATGCCCTCTGGCATATGCAAAAGTAAATATTCCAATATACTAAGGTTCACAGCTGTTACACCGAAGTCTTCAGCCTCCTTAAATTTTTGGAGGCAAAACAAGACTTGTTAGGCACAGTTGGAGAATGCTCCTCTTGCAGACTCTGCCAGTTCATTGTGGACTCCACAATTGTGGGCAAAGCAGGCACAGATATCCTGCAGTAGAGCCCATCAAAATTTGGTCACTCATATCATATATATTTTCTGTAATCTTCTCAGGCAATTGGACTGAAAATAATTGTGCATCCAGGACTGGGTTTTCATGAACCACTGAATGATCCTTTCCTTAGTCTTATGTCTCAATTCTTCAACATCTGCCTTTGAACTCCAAAATAAAGTATGGTAATGGCAGAAAAGCAGCCCATGAAGAAATGGATTCAATGGGAGAAGGAGCAGGTCCTTATTCCTTTTTCATTAGTATCACTCCGTAATTATCACACAGCAAATCCAAATTAACTCACACAAGGAAACTGTTGTAATAGAGCCTGCTATTGCTTTTGTTAGGACTGTTACTAATTTCCTGGAGGTAAAAGCAGATTGTTCTTTCATCCCTGCTGCTATTTCTGCATCTTAAAGCAGGCTGTCAGGGAAATTAGTGCATTGTCTTTGTATGCCAAGAAGATGAAATGCAATTTCAGATAAATTAGATGAATAATAAAGAGTGAAGTGTTGATGCAAAAGGCCATCAAACCTTATTAAGGCTTTGTCTGGACTTAGTGCTCTGAGGGTGAATCCAGCTGAGAAACACTACCTCTGAAACACAAACTCCCACTTGTTAGTTCCCACCATCTAGAACATAGAGTTACCATATTAAATGTCAGGTTTTCACCTCCAGGAAGCAGTTGAAAGAAGTTATTTTAGTGAAATGTAGACAGAGAGCAAATGCCATATACAGCTGTCTGTGCAGCAGGCTAAATCCTATTCCTTTTCATCTTCTCCATTTCTTCGGGTTTAAGTATTTCCTCATTAAATGTTTTCTTTCCAAAAATGTTCAGTTGATATTATTTGGAAGTCTATTCCATGTAATTAGAGAGAATCAACAATTCACCATGCCATTGCTCTGATGGAACAGAACACAGGCATGGGTATTCTGGTTTTTTTGCCTGCTAAAGGGTATGCAGAGCAGAGCAACTCTGCAATCTCAAGATTTTGAAATAATTTTGCTATTATCACAGAATCCTAAACTCTTATGTTATATCACTAGTAATACAGCTTTAAATAATATTCCACCCACAAACCACTATTTAAAACACTTTGTACATGCAGTGAGACAAATAGACATTCAGATATCCTTTAATTCCAAATTACATAATTAAAAAACATCACCAGTCCCCAAATTTCAGAATTAATAGAGATGCAATTTCAGGAATTGAATTCACCAGGATGCCTGTTTTCAAAAATTCTGTGATTGTTTCCCCGAGCAATTATACCAGTTACCGAGAAAGAACTTTTCAAATGCCATGATGAAGAACATTATAAGAACCTAGATAACAAAAAAACAGATTGATTTCAAATAATAACTAGTTCCCACACTGAGGAGCATTTAATTTTGTGATGAGAAAGAAAACTACTTAATCTTCATAGGCCAAAACTCAAAATTTCAAGCTTTCAGTACAGTGCAGAACCTAACCTGAAACAGAACCCTTGACACTGTAAAGTTGGTAGGATAGATATCATTTTTAAAAGGTTAATTTGTACAATAAATGTTCAGAGGTCAATAGCCAACTGGGATTTTTTATTTCCACTTTCCAAGCTCTTGGTATTAAATTAATCCATCACTTAGTTCAGTTTATTCATAATGATTATGTCTTATTAAAAACTAAAAACAAATAATTTTTAGGTCATGAGATAACAGAAGTGGGCATGTAAAACCTAAAATAAATTTTGGGGAATGGGAAGTCAGTGCTCAAAAGAAGTTGGTTGAGGGAAAAATCCACATTACACAAGTAACTAAAAGAAATGCTGAAAACCTCTATTGTCAATCTTCGCTCCAGCTTAGTTTATGTCCCTGTAATTTAGGGTTTTATAGATATGAATGAACCAGGCTTTAACTCAAAATATACCTCAAACAGAATCCTGAAGAAGTCTTATTTGATATATGAAAATAATAATTAAAAGTCTCCATAACCTAGGAAAGGATACCCCCCCCCCCCCGATCAATAAAAATCAATCACCCTAGCCTGTGCATAGCCTTTACAAATACCACAGGATGTTGTACAGTTAGACACAATCAGATATGTAAAAGGGCATTTACTCACTAGAGACTGAGAAAGGCCAAAAGATATTTGCAAAATATTAACACATCTGGTTCACAGAAAACCATCTCAAATACTCAGAAGAATCCTCAGCAGCTGTAATACACACCAACACCCAATATCCACTTCCTGAAACAAAGAACAAACATTGTAAAACTTGTTCCTAGACATTTTTGTGAGAATCATTCATTGTAGTCCATTAACGTATTCACAGTCAGCCTTGAATTGAGTTTCTAAGAGTGATTTTTCCCCCACTTTGTCAAATTGTACGTAGAAACTTTTTGCAGGCTTTAAAAAAAAAAAGTAGTGCGCTATGGATCTCTATAACTTGGTTCTCAGACTTCAGATGTAGTGTATTTTGAGTTCAAGTATGGTTCACTGAGTAAGTCAGATGGCATTTCTCCTGTGATGGTCTGGGTCTATTCTATATAAATGAAATGAAAAAAAGGTCAGCCCAACTCAACATAAACCATTTTAGACTGGTTTTGCAAAAGTGAGATGGCATTTCAACATCTGTCTCTGATTCATCTTAAGGGGAGAATTATTACCCTGATCCCTGTATGTCTCATGCAGTAATTTCCATTGCAAAGCATTTTGTCAGAGGATGTTTATATCATATAGGAGGAGACTCACATAGGAACAAGCAAGCTATTCAAGAGATACAGTACAAAGATCTTTAAGAAACAGATACTACCTCATCATTACATAAAAGCATAAAAATGGCATCTTATCCCTCAGATGAAAATTGAGATCTGCTTAATTCTTCCAGGACAGTAACTTTCCCACTACAAGACCCTCCCCTCTAGTAAAAAATATAAAAGAAAGAAAGAAAGAAAGAAAGAAAGAAAGAAAGAAAGAAAGAAAGAAAGAAAGAAA